>OX463859.1:15808300-16005525 GCA_949825065.1 Odontocerum albicorne
TAGAATCATGGATCCTCAAAGTTGGTAGTATGAACCGACTGGAAGCATTCGAAATGTGGATTCACCGGAGAGTGCTACGGATACCCCTGGACGGATATGGTCAGTAATACAAGGGTTCTTCAAAGAGCCAAAGTTGATAGAGAGTTGCTGACTAATATTAAAATCCGAAAGGTGTCCTATTTGGGTCACGTACTTAGAGGAGAAAAATACAAATTACTACACCTGATCATCTAAGGCAAAATAGAGGGTCGAAGAGGTGTTGGCACGAGGAAAATCTCCAGACTCCGCAAAATACGTGATTAGACTGGTATAAGGAGCGTTGAGGATCTTTTCCGGGCTACCGTGGACAAAGATGCTCACTCTCAGGTGATAGTCAACGTTGGGGGGACCTGACATGACTCTAGAAAGAAGAAGAAGATTTTAAAATATGATTGATGTTAATAATCATATATCACGACTTAATATCTTAAGAAACACATCTTGAGTAGTAAAAATCGAAAAAAAGGAATATGAAAATTGCTTATTACTTTCTTCACATCTATCGATGAAATTAATTAGTGAAAGTCTTAAAATGAGAATCAGTCGGTTTGTTGCTTACCCATTCAAGAAAGCAGTTTGCTTGTGTATAAATGTTAAATATTTTTTCAAAAAAGTATTTGATAGAAAATATGTCGTTGGTACATTTTTAACAATTTACATAAATTTGCTGTAGTGTTGAGTTTGCTTAAAACTGCTGTTTTGGTACCTTTGGGAATCGAATCCGAAATTTCCTTCGGTTGGCCTCATTCTTTTACCTATTAGTCCCTGACTAAATTTACGTCCTAACTGACAAGATGCCAATCTTACAACCAGGGGGTTGCGGGTTAAATTCCCGTTGGTACCCGGGGTTTTTTCAGTCTAGTTTACAGCTCAGTCCTCTTAAGCACCTTTTTGGTTGGTTCTAACAGATTTCCACATGGTAATAAACTCAAGAGATTGTACTGTATGCAACAAGCGCATTATACAATATTTTGGTTGGTTCTAACAGATTTCCACATGGTAATAAACTCAAGAGATTGTACTGTATGCAACAAGCGCATTATACAATATTTTGGTTGGTTCTAACAGATTGCCACATTGTAATAAACTCAAGAGATTGTACTGTATGCAACAAGCGCATTATACAATATTTTGGTTGGTTCTAACAGATTTCCACATGGTAATAAACTCAAGAGATTGTACTGTATGCAACAAGCGCATTATACAATATTTTGGTTGGTTCTAACAGATTGCCACATGGTAATAAACTCAAGAGATTGTACTGTATGCAACAAGCGCATTATACAATATTTTGGTTGGTTCTAACAGATTGCCACATGGTAATAAACTCAAGAGATTGTACTGTATGCAACAAGCGCATTATACAATATTTTGGTTGGTTCTAACAGATTGCCACATGGTAATAAACTCAAGAGATTGTACTGTATGCAACAAGCGCATTATACAATATTTTGGTTGGTTCTAACAGATTGCCACATGGTAATAAACTCAAGAGATTGTACTGTATGCAACAAGCGCATTATACAATATTTTGGTTGGTTCTAACAGATTTCCACATGGTAATAAACTCAAGAGATTGTACTGTATGCAACAAGCGCATTATACAATATTTTGGTTGGTTCTAACAGATTGCCACATGGTAATAAACTCAAGAGATTGTACTGTATGCAACAAGCGCATTATACAATATTTTGGTTGGTTCTAACAGATTGCCACATGGTAATAAACTCAAGAGATTGTACTGTATGCAACAAGCGCATTATACAATATTTTGGTTGGTTCTAACAGATTGCCACATGGTAATAAACTCAAGAGATTGTACTGTATGCAACAAGCGCATTATACAATATTTTGGTTGGTTCTAACAGATTTCCACATGGTAATAAACTCAAGAGATTGTACTGTATGCAACAAGCGCATTATACAATATTTTGGTTGGTTCTAACAGATTGCCACATGGTAATAAACTCAAGAGATTGTACTGTATGCAACAAGCGCATTATACAATATTTTGGTTGGTTCTAACAGATTGCCACATGGTAATAAACTCAAGAGATTGTACTGTATGCAACAAGCGCATTATACAATATTTTGGTTGGTTCTAACAGATTGCCACATGGTAATAAACTCAAGAGATTGTACTGTATGCACCAAGCGCATTATACAATATTTTGGTTGGTTCTAACAGATTTCCACATGGTAATAAACTCAAGAGATTGTACTGTATGCAACAAGCGCATTATACAATATTTTGGTTGGTTCTAACAGATTGCCACATGGTAATAAACTCAAGAGATTGTACTGTATGCAACAAGCGCATTATACAATATTTTGGTTGGTTCTAACAGATTGCCACATGGTAATAAACTCAAGAGATTGTACTGTATGCAACAAGCGCATTATACAATATTTTGGTTGGTTCTAACAGATTGCCACATGGTAATAAACTCAAGAGATTGTACTGCATGCAACAAGCGCATTATACAATATTTTGGTTGGTTCTAACAGATTTCCACATGGTAATAAACTCAAGAGATTGTACTGTATGCAACAAGCGCATTATACAATATTTTGGTTGGTTCTAACAGATTGCCACATGGTAATAAACTCAAGAGATTGTACTGTATGCAACAAGCGCATTATACAATATTTTGGTTGGTTCTAACAGATTGCCACATGGTAATAAACTCAAGAGATTGTACTGTATGCAACAAGCGCATTATACAATATTTTGGTTGGTTCTAACAGATTGCCACATGGTAATAAACTCAAGAGATTGTACTGTATGCAACAAGCGCATTATACAATATTTTGGTTGGTTCTAACAGATTTCCACATGGTAATAAACTCAAGAGATTGTACTGTATGCAACAAGCGCATTATACAATATTTTGGTTGGTTCTAACAGATTGCCACATGGTAATAAACTCAAGAGATTGTACTGTATGCAACAAGCGCATTATACAATATTTTGGTTGGTTCTAACAGATTGCCACATGGTAATAAACTCAAGAGATTGTACTGTATGCAACAAGCGCATTATACAATATTTTGGTTGGTTCTAACAGATTGCCACATGGTAATAAACTCAAGAGATTGTACTGTATGCAACAAGCGCATTATACAATATTTTGGTTGGTTCTAACAGATTGCCACATGGTAATAAACTCAAGAGATTGTACTGTATGCAACAAGCGCATTATACAATATTTTGGTTGGTTCTAACAGATTGCCACATGGTAATAAACTCAAGAGATTGTACTGTATGCAACAAGCGCATTATACAATATTTTGGTTGGTTCTAACAGATTTCCACATGGTAATAAACTCAAGAGATTGTACTGTATGCAACAAGCGCATTATACAATATTTTGGTTGGTTCTAACAGATTGCCACATGGTAATAAACTCAAGAGATTGTACTGTATGCAACAAGCGCATTATACAATATTTTGGTTGGTTCTAACAGATTGCCACATGGTAATAAACTCAAGAGATTGTACTGTATGCAACAAGCGCATTATACAATATTTTGGTTGGTTCTAACAGATTGCCACATGGTAATAAACTCAAGAGATTGTACTGCATGCAACAAGCGCATTATACAATATTTTGGTTGGTTCTAACAGATTTCCACATGGTAATAAACGCAAGAGATTGTACTGTATGCAACAAGCGCATTATACAATATTTTGGTTGGTTCTAACAGATTGCCACATGGTAATAAACTCAAGAGATTGTACTGTATGCAACAAGCGCATTATACAATATTTTGGTTGGTTCTAACAGATTGCCACATGGTAATAAACTCAAGAGATTGTACTGTATGCAACAAGCGCATTATACAATATTTTGGTTGGTTCTAACAGATTGCCATATGGTAATAAACTCAAGAGATTGTACTGTATGCAACAAGCGCATTATACAATATTTTGGTTGGTTCTAACAGATTTCCACATGGTAATAAACTCAAGAGATTGTACTGTATGCAACAAGCGCATTATACAATATTTTGGTTGGTTCTAACAGATTGCCACATGGTAATAAACTCAAGAGATTGTACTGTATGCAACAAGCGCATTATACAATATTTTGGTTGGTTCTAACAGATTGCCACATGGTAATAAACTCAAGAGATTGTACTGTATGCAACAAGCGCATTATACAATATTTTAGTTGGTTCTAACAGATTGCCACATGGTAATAAACTCAAGAGATTGTACTGTATGCAACAAGCGCATTATACAATATTTTGGTTGGTTCTAACAGATTGCCACATGGTAATAAACTCAAGAGATTGTACTGTATGCAACAAGCGCATTATACAATATTTTGGTTGGTTCTAACAGATTGCCACATGGTAATAAACTCAAGAGATTGTACTGTATGCAACAAGCGCATTATACAATATTTTGGTTGGTTCTAACAGATTGCCACATGGTAATAAACTCAAGAGATTGTACTGTATGCAACAAGCGCATTATACAATATTTTGGTTGGTTCTAACAGATTGCCACATGGTAATAAACTCAAGAGATTCAAACTCAAGAGATTGTACTGTATGCAACAAGCGCATTATACAATATTTTGGCAATACTGTACATCCAAAATAATTTTCTAGTAACAGTTTTTTTCGAAGCAATTCTTAATCCCACAATATTTATCATTTACCATAAGTTTTTAATTAATTCGTCTCACAGTTTGGGATGAACTGTGAAAAGCCTTTTTTTCTTTACAGAGGCTTTATGTGTGCAAATGTACAAAACCTTTCTTTGTTTTATTCTCGTTCTCTCTGAAAGCAGTAATCAGGAAGAGCGGAAAGAAAACTCTACCAGATATGTATATATCTATGTTTGTAAAGGTATTTTTGAATCAAAACAAAACATTTAAGTAAATATTTTCCTTCCTTTGGTCATGAAAATGAAAAAAAGTAAAGAACAATAGTTTGTAAAGGTTAAGGTTTTGTGATGTGTGCTTTATATTTAAACTGTGTTTATACTTTGTAGGTAAAAATGGGAGAAAAAATGGTGTATATAGGAGTTTGGGAAATGGGTATTGTTTTTTTTTAATATTCAATTTCTTGGTCAGATAAAGAGAATGTTGGTTATTTATAATGGTGTCTTTTAAATACCTTAATGTAGAAAAATAAACATTTCCTCGAATACTTTGTTTTGGTGAAAATTTTAGGCATAGACGTCTCGTAGATATTTTTAAATTTACATGAAAACTTTGGAAAAATTAGAATAAAAAATAGTGTTGCAGAATAGCACAAACTAAATATTTATAAAAAAACACATAATTAACAATAAGGACCGAGAAAAGTTTTAGCGAGAGTTTTAAAGAGTCTTTATAAATTCCACGATTTCTCAATCTGAACACCCTTAATATTAATTTATTGTTTCGTTCAATAAATAATAGAAAGTTATGAAACAAAAAAAGAAAGTAAAACTATGAAAAATATAATTTATGTGATCAGCCTTTGGACAGAAAAAAATTAAATACTCGGTTCCTAATTTATTTATTGCATTTACTAAATCTATAAGAAATATTTATGTAAAATGAACTGTTAATATAAAACTGAAATTATAAAAAGGCTGATACAGAACACACCAGTTTCAGTACAAGATAACGTCAAGACTAATTAGTAGTGTATAGATGTTAACCATTTAAATTAATTTATTTATTAAGATTGTTAAAAAATAAAATGATACGTAGGAAAATTTAATTTAGTTAGTTTATAGTTATAATATATAAATTAGATTAGTTTTAGACATACAAATTTGTATTATATATAGATGTAATATTTGGCAAATGTTTATGTTATACAATAGGTTACTTTATTAAATACAATTTAAAAAAAAAATAGATGAAACTCAAATCGAATAAAAAATATTTCATCGTATTCCGTGAAACGTGAGTGCTTTTGTGTTCATAGATCAGTAAAAAGATCTTTTTATATTGAATATTTTTGATAAAAAAATTTTCTTGGTGTTGTTACCATATAATTTATTTCCTCTTTTAATGTTATTTTAATTAATTTTGTTTTCTTAAACCTACTTGCCTTGATGTGAGCATATGTGTATGCCTAGGTAGGCAAGTGAGAGCTCATTAAAAATAAATAAAATTGAATAAATGTTACAAACTATTTTATTTAATTCGTAGACATTAGAAAAAATATTCGAGTAGCTATAAGATTTAAAAATTAACAAGTCTTATGGAAAAAAAGATACAAATGGGATACAAAAGCCTAAAAATAATTTAACTTTAAGTAAAATCGTGTATTTTTTCCTATAATTGAGTTAATGATGGATCCTTCTAACTGAACTATTGAGCCTCAGTTACATAACTTTATCACTAAGTAGTAAACTCGAGACTTAACTGCAAAACATTACGTGTTGAATGATATGTGATAAGCTGAAATACATAAAAAAATCTCATCATACCGCAAGGATAATTTATATTCAGATAGAATATCAAACTTCAAGGAACTTTTTTGGAAAAAAAACAATTTCTTGTGATTTGGAGAAATTAAGAAATCTTTTTACTTATCAATTCAATATAATTATCTTGTTTGCGCTCCCCTGAAGATGAGATGAAAGCCTTGAAACCGGTAGGGTTATACCGTCACAAAAAAGTGGAATAAACAGTGTTTGATAAAAATAAATTACAATGTCTTTAAACCTCCACAACGTTTATGCCTTAACTATAAACAACATACAATATAATTCACTTATCAATTCAATGGAATTTAAAAAAAGACTTGATTTTACATTATATTATGTAAAATCAAGTCGTTTTTTTTAATCGATATTGTGTTTTCCGTAATTTAGTAAATGGGTTAATTTAAATAAAAGTAATTTGTCTTTTATTCGCCCTTTTTTTTAAAACTAGTCAAAACTTGACTAACGAGCTATTTTTCAAATAAAAATTGTATTTCGTGTGTCATATTAAAAGGGGTTGATTGTTGATAACATTGATAATTGAAAATAATTTTCTCCTTCAAAAGGTCACCTGTTTACAGAATATGCCCGCTAGACTATTCTATTCCAAACATTTTATATAGCTTCTCTTCCATGAATAGACTGTTAATTATTAAAAAAAATATTAGGTGTACCGGAAAAGAATGTCGTTTTTTTTGTTATCGCTTTTGAGTGGTCAGTTGTGCTTCGGCAGTCGAACTTTTTGAACGTGTTCTGTGTTGTTTCTCTGACTACGTATACCTGGAGTGTATTAGGACTTTTAAACAAAAACATTTACAACCCTATATTCAATGGAGAGCTTTGTACCGAATGAGGAATTTATTCGAAATATTATGCTTTACCATTTCATGAAGAAAGAAAGTGCAACATGTGCTTTAAAAATTATTTGTGATTTACTGGGAGATATTTTGAATGTTCGTAAATGCCAGAGGTGGTTTAAACAATTTAAATCCGGCAATTTTGATCTAAAAAATAACCCTGAAAGTGGTCGACCTGTTAAAGTGGATAGCGATGTTTTAACTGAGCTGATTCAGCAAAATCCAACTTCAACGATTCAAGAACTCGTAGAGCAACTCGGATGTTCATGGTCAAGCGTGCAAGAAAATATAAAAAAATCGGCAAGACATGGAAACAAGGAAAATGGATACGTCATGAATTAAATGAAGAGAATCTAGGTGAGCGTATAAACGCGTGCACTGAGTTATTGGAATTAAATACCAAAACTCCATTTCTACAACATCTTGTAACTGGTGACGAAAAATGGGTGTTGTATTCAAACCAAAGACGCAAGAAACAATGGCTTTCAAAGGGCCAGGTACCAAAACCCACCCCTAAGCCCGGGCTCACTGCAAAAAAAGTTCTTTTGTCTGTTTGGTGGGACTGCAAGAGAATAATTTATTTCGAAACATTAAAACCCGGACATACAATTAACGCCCAAGTGTATTGTAATCAACTAGAGCATTTAGATGCAGAAATAATAAAAAAAAAATACCTGCACTGGCTAATTGTGGACAAGTGTTTTTACAGCACGATAATGCACGACCGCATACCTCAAAAATTACAAAAGAAAAAAATAAAGCCCTATGTTGGACAACTGTACGTCACACACCATATTCACCGGATCTTGCTCCATCGGATTACCATTTGTTCCGGTCAATGCAACACTTTTTAAACGGAAAAGAATACAAAAATTATGAAGATGTCAAAAAAGGCATATCTGAGTATTTTGCATCGAAACCAGCTGAATTTTACGAACGCGGTATTAAAAAATTGACTGAGAGGTGGAAGGAGGTTATATCAAACGTTGGCAATTATATTTTGAACTCAGTTTTAATAAATAAATACATTAAATGCACCAAATTGTTTTATTGAAAAAACGACATTCTTTTCCGGTACACCTAAATATATATAATTTTGAGGTCGGCATCGATTGTGAATGAAATAATTTTCTAGATATAGCGCGTACTCTTAAAAAAATAATGATATTATTTGGAAAGAAGAATTAAATAAAGTTTGTGGAAATATATGAGGTTATATAAACATAAATCCCACGATGCTGATTCCTTGTCGGAGTAGGCAGAGAGGAAAGAGCGCCAGACTTTTTTATCACAGCAAATATATCGCCTCTACTTCCATGCACCACATACAGCTCCTACAATTTCTCTGACATTTTATATTTATTTCTTTCAAAAAATCATTCTCTTGATATTATCATCCTTTTTTTGTTATATCTTTCGACCTTTACATCGCATATATGTTTGGTCATTATTTTTTCATTATATCGTTCTATATGCCCTAAACGTTATTAATATTAATATATCGTGGGCTCAATACTATAACTAACATATGTAACTCAAAATTCTCTATTCTGAGAAAATGGCGTTCTTAGTTTCGAGGTCCTTTTGTCTGGTAACTTCTCTTTAATTATGAGATATCGCGCTAATATTTTTTATGAAACTAATAAAGGAGGTTTCAATAGATCGTAAGATGTAAGTTATATGAACTTCAGATATCTACTTTAAGCATTTTTTGTTTCCACATTTTCGACTTGATACAACTTGAGTTTCCACGTTTACGACTTTAGACAACTCAGCTGATAAATAATGTTTTAGGATACCTATTTATAGCATTGGAAAGCCCTTTCGATGAGCAATCTATTGATGTAAAGAACTCAAAACCGCCACATTTTGAGTTATCTAGTTTTAGTATTAAGCCTGCGATATATTTGTTGTATACAGAAAAATCTGGCCAACTTATAACCACGTGAAAATTCTTCAAATTAATCAGACGTATTTTTAGAGGCCTTAAGTGACAACCAGACTTGTATTCTATTTGATAAAATTGGGAACCAACGGGAATCGATCAGAACCTCCGGGTCAAGAAACAGGCATACTACTACCAAGTAGGCCACTGAGGTCCTCACCATATCATAGTTCTTTTCTTTATCCTACTTAATAGATCAGTTTCAAGTTCATATTCATTCCTAATCAACTTCTTCCATTGTTTTCATTCATTGTCATTTTAACAGCATACAGGAGTATTTAACACTTCTCAGTCTCTTTCCACATCTAAGTTTTACTAGGTTGTAATTTGAATTGTAAATACAAAGATCAAAAATATTTCCCCTTATGGCCACCACCTTCCTTTTATCACACTCAGTTAAATAAACTTTTTGTAATATTACCAATTTTTCAATAAAACTGGGATATATTCTCGATTCGAGTGCCCTTATGGAGAATCTGATCTCTAAAGGGTTCTATATAAATCATCCTTTTACGTTTTTTTTGATAAAAATTTCTTAAAAGTGACTTATATAATAAAATACAAATAATAAATTGATATTCAAGTGCAAACTGTGACATGGTGATTTTGAAGTTGCCAGGTAATCGTATTTTAATATTGCCATATATTACCGTTATCGTTGAAGAGGCACGGCGAGAGGTCGTCTCTGAAATATTCGTGCGGATATTCCATTTCCGCGCAGATAATGCTTCGTGCTGGCAACACTTACATGATTCAAATGTATTGTTGCTTTCAAATTCAAGGGAAGATTTTGTCATAATATTCAATCATCTAGAAAAATACGATCCACGGTTTTATATTTTTTCTGGACCAATTGTCGTTATCTTAATTCTGTCGTACGTGTTTTGGTTAGTATCATTTATTAAAAAAAATACTTTTTCATGTAAATGTGATTAAGAGGAAAACAACGCGAATCAAAATGTTCAATTGTAGTTCTTTTAATTACTTTTTGATTTTTTATTTATCATTTTCAAATTTGGAGACTATCGAAATATGCTTAGATGATAGTCAACAACAGTTTTCTATTATAAGATTTAATGTATGGAAGTGTAAAGGAGACGGGGTAAAGAATAAAATAACCTGAATAAAAATTATGTAAAAATGCGTATACTGAGAAGAATATATAGAATGACAAAGTATTACAAAATACGGAACTAAGTGGTTAAGGATACATGTGAACTTAATACTGAATGTAAAGTAAGATAAATAACAGTTCTCCGAGATGCTTTTTGCATGAAGAACGAATGAATGAAAAATTCAAACAAAATAAATATACAGTGGAAATGTGAGTGGGTGGCGTGGGACAGGAAGATCAATGAAAGTATGGTTAGATCAAGTAAATTGTACTTTGAAGGAAAGAAACGTCAAAAGTCCGAGAAATTGGAAGAGTTGTACGAGAAGATGTATGGATTTAGAAGACGCGAAACATGTGTTTTACAAAGAGAAAAGTTCATTTATTTTCTTTACCTATCTCGATAGGAAAACGTTGAAATGTATCTTAAACTTTTGATATTACACTGGCAATTGATATTCTAACACTTTTACCCTCCTTGAATATTCCAAGTATAATATTTTAATAATTTTTTTTTTCTGGTTTAAGTTAAACTCATATTAAAATTTTACTCTTTGTTGTACATTTGTTTTTTTCCCTAATTTTCATAATTTCATGCAATACGTAAACATAATAGATTATTTATATGCGTAACAATTTCAAATTTATTTTTATATTTATGTACAGCATTAACATTTAATGTTGATGAACACCCTTGATGGCTGAACACAAAAAAAAACAAGAGAGAGAATTAGATAAACAAAAACATATTTTTTTAAATAAATATTTATTACGAGTATGCGTCGTGAATTCTTAAGTAGTAAATTAATAATTTCAGGAGGAATTTAACGAGAATCTATAAATGAGCGAAAACAAGTTAAATTTATTTTAAAACTTTCACGAATATTAGCTTTACAACTATCTAGAATTTGTGTTATATCTGATTGTTAAACTTTTGCAGCTTATTCAGTTGAAACTTTGAATTATCTAGAATTGTCATTTTTTTAAATTGGATTTATTACGAGTATATTGACTCATAAGTGTATAATTGCATAATGACTTTAATTTGGTGACACATCAAATCATCCTTGTTTGGGTGAATTGTATTTTTTTTAAATAAAGATTTATATTTATACTGTGTGAATTGCAAGGAAAAAATGTACAATCAATAGGTGATATGTGTTTATTACTTTTGGTTAATTTTCAAATATCCATTCAATCATGCCATGGCCCTTTTGGGAAAGGTAGAGGGACATATCTTCAGGATTTTTTATCCTCACACAGTTGTCACGTTTCCTCCATACATCTCGTCATACATGCTTTTCTGTTCTCTAACTACTAACCTTTACCTCAGTTCGAATTTCTCGAACTATCTTTATCTGCTTAAATATATAGGTAGCGTGTGTAGACTTAGAAAGCGCTTGAAAACAACCCTTTCAGGGAGGTATTATTAATATTTGTGATAATATAAACACGACATAACAAATATATACTACACTTTACTTTAGGTTGAATGTGTTACATCACATGTTGGAAGATCTGCAAAACTTTTTTTGTGGTTCGTCATCCTTTGATACTTTTTCTTACCAAATATATTTTTCTTCCCATATGTAGATGTGGACAAGTACCTTAATTTATGGCCGCAGTCACCACTTCCCTGTCCTTACACTCGAATTTTAAATATTTATTTTGTAATCTTTTTACTCTGTCAATAATAGTTGGTTCGAAATTAGAGATAGAGTATCCTTGAGGAAGGCTTTCTAAATGGCGTTATATATATTGTCCTTTATTGTTCATTTTCAAATCATTTCTATAGAAAGGCCGACCAACTAATTAAAATACGATTACTCTAATTCAATTTTGTTTTAAATCATTTTCTATGATTATCCTACCCTTATTTTTCCTTATCCTTGTTAGCAGGATAGGAAACAAATAACAAGTTTGGAGGAGTAAGCCCGCCTGCCTAATTCCACCTTGCGGTTAGCTTACTATGATGGAAGGATAAAATAATATTAAAACTTTTGGAAAGCTCTGCCAAAATAGTTATTAACTGATTATATTAAACTAATGGGATAACTGGGTTCAAATTAAGGCTAACAAGAGCGATAGTGGCAAGGTCCATTTACTCGTATTTTTATCTATGTTATTTTTGTTGAATGGATAAGTTATACGAAGATATGTTGAACTGAATTGGAGTATACTGAGTGATTTGGTACAGGACAGAGACTGGTGGCAGAGCTATGTGAATTGTTGTAAATATCATCATCAATTCTACAACCGAGGATGAGTCTTAGTCACCTGCATCATTTCCTGTCAAATATTTATCTCAGCCGCGTTCCTTCTCCAAATGGTTATATCTAGTGTATGGCAGTTCTCTGACACTATCGGATGGGTTAAAAAAGCCTTTCTTGCAACCTCAGCGTCCTGCACGCGGTATAAGCTCAAGCAATTTCTATTTTTTACTAACACCTCGTCATAAAGAGTGTACAGTTCTTCATAACAGGTAATCCGATATTTTATTTTGGTTAAATGAATGCCATAAAAAGACATTGAAACGTAACTTATTTTTGTTGCATATTAATTAAGCCAGAAAGTGGAAAGGCGTGGTTCTCAGAATTAAGTATAATTTTGTAACTTCTCTAATTATACTTTATTATGGTTTGCTGCTGAGGAGCAATGTTTTTCAGAGTTGTCACATAATTAAGTTAGCTGAATAATGACAAAAGATTCAATGAGGAACACCCTTTTTCTTCAGGGCGATGTCAATAATATTATCGAGTCCGACGTTGCCCCGAGAATAAAAGCTGTAACGCTTTCGAAATGTTGGCCATTATTTACCCAACTCAACATGAAACCCAATTCAAAAAGCGTTTTTAACTGGTGGAAAAGATTCGTGAAAATTTTCAAGCAAATCTATAATCTATAGTAAGATATAGTACGATACAAAAGTTAAACTAATTTGTAAGTGAATCCACATGAACTCGAAACGGGTCTCACTTGTTTAGCGTTAGACCACAGTCTTTGAGATTAAAGAAATAACCATCTCTGTTTCTCTACCCTTCAACCCTATTATCAGCAAATTGAATACTTTATAACGATCGTTTTTGAGAGCGTATGTGGTTTTATTATAATTAAGTTAATTAGTTAACCCGGGAACGCGAATGAGTGCGGTGAGTCCATTAATTTTGTTCAACGAAGCAAAAACGCTTTTTGCTTATATGGGAAAACGCCTTTTACACGTTATGGTACTCGTATATCTTTACGTTCTATCTCTTTTACTATTGCAGACTTTGTGATACATAACTGAATATGTGGAGGGATCGGGATTATTGCAGCTTTCAACTGTTTGATACCTTATTTAGTGTTATGTTTTATCATATTTTATTCTCTCTGTCTACGCCAGCGGGCTATGGTATATTGGCATGTATGTATTGCAAAAAAAACTTTTGACTTATGTTTATTTTTCATATACGTATAAGTTTCAGATATAATTTACACATACTCGTATATCACCGTTTAGAAAGCAGACTCTCCTCATGGGCACGTTTACTCGTAGACTAAACCCACTTTTATTGACAGATTAAAAGTATAATAAAATAAATAGATTAATTTTTAAGTAAAACACTGTTTATTTCACTTAACATAATGGTATATAACCCTACCGGTTTCAGCATTTTTATCTGATCACGAGGGGAGTACAAACATAAATTTTGTTTGTACTTCCCCGAGGACGAAGTGAAACCTTGAAACCATTAGGATTATACCGTTATATGTTATATAGTGGAATAAATAGTGTTTTACAAAACAAATTTCGATGTATTTAAACCTTATTAATGCTATAATTTAAAATAAAATAAATGTTAATAGATTGAGTGTAAGAATAGTAAGGTGTGGGCTTCGGCCATTAGGTAAAAAACTTCTTTGCATCTGCATATGTTTAGTATAACATATTCGGTAAAAAAAAACCACAGAAACTGTACCAAGTGATCATAAACTCCAAATAAACCTTTGTAGATATTTTGATATGTGATAAAAACACAATCGGCTATAGGCGGAGTTCAATGTTTTAGTGGAATATTCATTTTTAATTATAAACCTCCCAACAAGGGTTATCTTCAAGTGCTCCTAAAAACTGCACACGCCACCCTTATCTTGAAAAGTTAAAATCAGATCATTCCATGCCAGCAACAGTTGAATCCCTGTCATAATAGATCC
This sequence comes from Odontocerum albicorne, assembly GCA_949825065.1. NCBI lineage: Eukaryota > Metazoa > Arthropoda > Insecta > Trichoptera > Odontoceridae > Odontocerum > Odontocerum albicorne. Next base: position 15,822,886 of record OX463859.1, read on the forward strand.
TTTTAGATCGATTGCCCTTTTAGATCGATTTTCATCAATTAATTTATTCAAAGAGGATGAGATTGACTGAAAAATTCTGCTACTCTGAAAAAAAAAATCCCAGAGACAGATTCGAAAGACCCAACTGAGATATTATTTATTTATTTTCTTTAACATTTTGATTAACAATTTGTACCCTAAAACCGTGTTTTAAAGTGATAAATAAGATTTGGGTTGGATCCCATTTTTACACGTGATTGACACCTGTTCTGATAATTGAAATATTATTTAAACATTTCAACCTTTAAACGATAGTCTTCTGGTTTCTGATTTCTAAGGTGGACAATGCCCTAGATATTGTAAATATTCATGAATTATAATTTTGCGTCGTCAATATGCAGATTTTAACATGTAAACCTGAAGACGAACTACAGTGTCTGGGTCCGAATAGAAGAAGAATGTTGCAGGATCATCCAAACAGGTTGTCAAAGAAAGTATCTAAATATGTGTTGATATGTATTCAATCTACTTTAAAAAAAACTTCCGAACTTGCAAGATATTTGGCAAACACATGAAGAGAAGTGGGAACCAGTACATGTGTGATATGTAAGCTGTCTTTCAATTTGATTCAACCATTCTTTCCTACGTCCTCCTTACACACGCCTTCAATTCACATATGAATTATATATCTGTTTTGTTAGTCCTTTTTTATTCATTCCTTATAGATGTCCAAACCATCTCAGCGTGCTCTTTTTCATCTTACTCAAAACATCAGTCTTAAGTTCAGATTTATTCTTAATTATTTCATTTCGTGTTCTATCATACATTGTCACCCTATGTAATTTTCTCAATGCACGCATTTTTACAACATTTATTCGGCGCCTATGATTATTTTCCACGTCCATGTTTTACTCCCATACATCAAAGTTGACACAACAATACTATTGTGGACTTTTATCTTAGCAGATATTGATACTGCCCGGTTCGAGTGTGCGAGTTTATGTTTTAGAATCCCGTTAATTTTGTTTCATATTGCTACATGCTGTTAGATGTCCCTCTTCCATCATCTGAGAACATACTACGCAAATAGCAAAATTACTGGTATTTCGTAGATATCGGCAATGCAAATATTGTATGTAATTAGAATTTAATGTAATAAAATACAAAGCACACAAAAAGAACAAACAAATTGGATGGAAATATTAACATGATATTCCTATGAAAAATATAAATGAAAAATACATAGATAAAAGGGATTTATTTGCTTCATAATATGAATATCCATAGCGAAAAATTTCATATTTGCAATAAAATGTAAATAATAAAAAATAAAATATGATGCGTGCGTTACGCAATATTCCCAAAACGAAATTCGTCGAATTTTTATTTTTTTTATTTTTTTTTGCGTAAAAGTACCGGGGAATTATATTATTTGAAGTGCTATTCGTTACGTTTTCCGGGATATTCGCAAAAACCAACGGAAAGCGACGCACGGTGAAACAGAAAGTTTCAACTTGAAATAGATTTAAAGATAATAAAATATTTAACGTTTTATTAAAGTGGTATAGTCTACGGAGATTTTCTTTGTTCATCCGCAATAAATCAGGAGATAAATTAAATAAACTTGCAACACAAAGAGATAAAGTTTTTTTTTAAGTATCTTTGAAAAAAGTTTTCGTAACAGTTTTCAGTTTTTGAAAGAAATATTGGGCTAGGAACATAACTCGCGGTTACACAGCGCACATCTTTGAGAAAACAAATTTATCAGGAATCAAAGGTTAAAAACTTTTCAGGTTGCATATAAATAGAAAAAAAGAGAGAAAAGTTAGAACATTGTATATATAGATTTTCAAAATAGAGTAAAATGAAATGAAAAAACGCGTAAAAATTATTTAACATCATTGATTTGTCCTTAGTGAGATGCAGGCAAAATCCTAGTTTATCGGAGGTACGACAAATGAAAGGTAACAAACCCAGATCCATTAAAATTGTGTGTCCAAATTTAATTACCTGTTGTTATTTTCGAAAATTATGTATGTTTCTTGTCATGTGTAAGATAAATAAACATACTAAAATAAAATTAATAAAATTGATGATTTGGAAAGAAAAAAGAGTGGGAAAGAAAAATCAATAGAGAGTAGGGAAAAAACACGCTGTCACTGAAGTGATATATAATTATAATAATTTAATTCCAGTAAGCCGGCGAAATGGCCCAACACATCACAATTCATAATTTTACAAATCAATATATCAAAATGCTATATTTTTTATCCTCGAATGAAAGAAGGTATAAAAAAACTACGTATTTGTAAAAAAAACTCCTATTTTCTTCCTTTTTTATAGAATGCAGTGCTATGGAGAATACTAGATACATAACAAGACGGATTTGGGTCCTTCAGTTAGATTAAGTTTGATAATTACATTTTATGTGGCCGATTTTAGAATAAGCATGCTAGTCATATGGCCACTGATAGCTGGTTCCAGATTCTTATGAGGCATCCATAGTCAAAACCGACAATTTATAGTAGACAACGTTCCAAATTCAGCAGCTTTAGTTATGACATTCTTGAATTCTAACCGAGGGTTTCTGGTTCAATTCCCGATGGTACCCAAAAAAGGTGTCAGTATGTTAAAAAGATCGTCCGGTAATAATACATCCACGCGCTGATCAGTAGTGTTGCCAACACATTAAATGACGATCCGCGACTTCCGTGCCAACTCCATAGTTTCTGGACCGAAAGGCACCCTTACTGGGGACGAAGACAATATTGTCTCTCAGCCGCTCTTCGATATGTTCAAAACACTATTCGGATGTATACAAAAAAAAACAGTAAAAGAAAAAGCGATATATTTTTATTGTATGGTTGTTCTATTTTTCTCTTGTGAATATTTTTGGAATTAACTTTTTTGACTGGATTCAATGCGATATTGCATACGCCTTTATTCTCCTTAATTAAACACTTTGATGGAGGACAACATTTGATTCAATCGTAACTTTTTCACGAGCAAACAAATGTGCGGCCATATCCTGTTGTGATGCTGGTGTCCGATCAATCATTGTTCCCGCCCATATCCAAGTCCATTTCATGGGCTTATTAATTCATTATTGGATTTCTAAAGTTTTTACGAGTGATGCATGGTTTTCGGAAACTTCGGCTTACGATGAGTTTGAGCTGGAATCTAAATAATTTATTAGAAATATCGATGATAGTAATTAATCTACTTCGTATCGAAAAAGTTTTGTAATTGTGTTATTCAAAGATATATTTTTCCGTTTTTGTTTACAAATAAAAGAAGACATAAACAAATAAAAAAAACAAAAGTTCCCATCAAATAATAACAGCAACATGACTATGTTTATGAAAAAATATACCTTAAAACACCTTTTTTGGTTGTAAACCAAAATATACATGTATCATTTTTTTAAATAGTGATATTTCAGGAATATTACAATATGTTCAAGGAGTCTGTTTCAAACAAACCTGAACGACTAAAAATAGAACACTAATGATATATGTATATGTATTTTGTATGTATATGTATTTTGTATATGTATATGTATTTTGTAAAAAATAACAATGTTATATTGTTTTTTTTTACAAAATGATGTCTTTTAAAAAAATCTGTTAAATATATAGCATTGCAATACATTTAGGTCCTAGAATGCTCTACATCGACTCCCACTAATTGGCAATTTACAGTTTTCTTTGTCTTTTTTATTTACTCTGCTGTTCCTTGATGTATTTAATCTTGTTTTATGATATAATGAATCAAGTAAACGTATTGAAAGTAAAAAAAGATGCAAGGAAGGAGTTGGTTGGAAGAGATTGCCAGGCAGCAATATCTTCCAGCCAACCAGATAAAAGTAAATAAAGCATGTTACATGGGCGCAAAAAATATTCTGAAGATTATTCATACTTCTGCAATTTATGGACATAAACATTTTAAAGTAAAAGTGAGATATCATCAAACAATGGAGAAGGAAAGGATGGTAGTAGGGCAAAAATCAGGAATGAAACAAGTTATATTACTAACAAGAAATAAAAGAGTTTTTTCAGTCGTTTCTTAAAGCATGCCAAGGACGGAGCGAGTCTAACATTGGTTTGTAACTGGTTCCAGAGTCTCGCTGCATGGGCAGTTAACGATGACGTAAAAAAAGAAGAACGGTGAATTGGGAAGTCCAATAAATAATATCTGTCTGAGCGCAGCGCTAGTCCATGATGGGAAAAACTAGTCTATGATGAAAATTTTCGACGAGATAAGAGGGGGGCCGCCGTACAGTTAAGGATATTAAACAATAAATTTAGTATGTGAATTTGGCGTCTATTTACTTATTTGGCGTCTTTCAACAGCTATTGAGTATAAAATATTTTATTCGTATTTAACACTTGCCTCCCTGTGTTGGATAGCGAGTGACCAGGACTTATATTTGATTTGATTATTCGACGTTTTAATACACAATAAAATAATTTTTATAGCTAATTACAAAAAATAACCTAGCAGATTTTGCATTTTTTAAATTTAAAACATAAATTTTTCACTGCACGCTTAGCTTTCAGCACCGTGGCTGGCGGATTTTTTTAGCACAGTAAGGCAAGTGTTAACAACTTTAATTTTTAAATACTTTCATTTAATTTCGAGATATTTTTGTTTGTGCAATGATCACATTTCTTTTTGACACTAGTAAAGAAAAATAATTTAAAAACATATGTATTTTAGCGCACATAGATACAATGATTGATCGGCCATCACTACTCAGTGTTGCCATAGATTTCCCCATAAAAACTTTTACGATCGACGGGAAATTTGTCCCGCAGCTGAGTCCCTCACTATATTATATTGACGTTTTGCAGGGAAACCGTCGACATAGTGGAATTTCTGAAAAAGAACCTTGAAATAATATGTCAAAACTAAAATGAAAATAATATATTTCAAAGTTGTGTCGAAGGTGACTTTTATGTACATTTTTTTTTATTCGCCGATAGTTCGTGCACGCTATTTTACTACCCACGGCAAAAAGAATGTCAGTCTTCCTTTACCAAGCAATGTTTTATTTTAATGAAAATATTCAGCATCCATCTGAAGTTCAATAAATTCTTTGTAAATAATATCTTTTAAATGTACTAAAGAAATAAAATCAAAGCAACCTTATAATTGAAATAATAACCTATATTTCTTATCACATATTCACCACTGTTTTCTTTGAGTTCACTTCCGATTTCAAAGACCTCCATCTTCCTCGTTATGTAAAGATGAGTTAAATTATGTCTAAAATATATTTTCTCTAATTGTAGTAGGTACTGGAAAGAGAGGGGAGTAGCGGCTAATAAGGGTAGGGGAGTAAGTAGGTAGGCGTCAAAAGAATGGGTTTTGAACGAGAGACACATTAAGCAGATGTCTATTATTGAATTCAATGCTAAACATGTTTCTCATTCAAAAGCCTTATTTTTTACATCTACCTACTCCCCTGCCCTTATTAGCCATTACTCGCCTTTCCATATCCTGCACTTAGTTCAATTACAATTTCACTGACAGTGAAACTGGCAGTGAACAAAATTATAAACATGACACCACAAAGTGAAATAAATGTTTTTTTGAAGATTCGAGAATCATAATCATTTTTAATAATGTTTCGGCTGCAAAAAATAAAACGTTATTTTATACATTATTTATAACAGCAGACTTCTTTTAATATCTTACATGATTATCATAGGTATAACTGAGTCATTTGTAATTTTTTTATTTATTTTACACATACATAATTTGCGAAAAAACAACAGGTAATTCAATTCGGACACACAATGTTATTAGATCTGGGTTTGTTGCCTTTCATTTGTTGTGTCCTCAGTAAACTAGGGTCTTGCCTGTATTTCACTGAGGACATATAGCACTAAAAAATAAATCGATACTTCTTTCCGATTTTGGATTATGTTAAAGCCCGTTGCACATTCTCATCAACCTAACAAACAGTGACACTCAATTACAATTACAAACTCCTCACACTTCATCACTCCAGACAGACCATTTATCCCACAATATACCGCACACAATCATAAATCAAAATATAACTGAGTCATTTGTACATCAGCAAACTGATTAAGCCGTTGTATACCAGCCAACTCACCGGCCACACCGCTGTACCGGATTTGATGGCACACTGAAATGAGACGATCCGAGCACACTGGCATGTTTTTCCACCTCTTTTTTTGAAAGAATAGATATTCTCGAAGTCATAGGTATCCTTGTACCCCCGAATACTAGGCGGAAAAAATGCCTGCGTTATTCAAGGGGAGTAGCATATGTTAGTGCGGGATTCGAACCGACGACCTTCCTCACGAAAGTCCAGTGCCTTACCGCGCGGCCGTGCACCTCTACTTTGGTTTTATACACTATATAAAGAAAAGCGAGATTATAATACTTTTTCAAAAAATCTGAAGACCAACGGGAATCGAAACCGCAACCCCCATGTTTGACGACAGACGTTTTACCTACTAGGGGACGGATGCTGTTGTTTTTATCCAGCCATCTTAACTTTGATCTCCCCACTCTCTCACGCCTCATGGGATCACGAAATAAAACCTTTCTTGCATATGCTCGTGGTATACGTAGTGATTGTATTTTTCGGTGTAAGGGGCTGTATCAGGCGTAATATTGAATGTCAGGGGCTGCACCACCATCTCGGCAGCATATTTTTATATATTATTTTATATTTTAAGACACACCGTGTTTTTGGGTTAATATGTAAGATACAAAAGAATAATGAACAGAGGGATCGTTAAAGAAAATTATGAATGGAAAGATACGGGTTGGACTCGAACCAACTACCTCTATTTTCATGACAGCCGTTTTATCAATAAAACCATCGTATACATATCTGTCCTTCCAATCTTCTTTTTTTACAGCCCTACGCTGTTTACTACCTTATTTTGATAGTAAAAAGCGGGTAAAAAAGCTGCTTTTATGGAAGGGAGCACATACCCCATTGAAAATTATTGATATTGTATCTTCGTTATGCATCAGATTATGTGTTTGTTTGCGATAGTCACATAGTTGTGAGATCCAGCCTGCGAAATATATTATCAATTAAAAAAATGATTAATAGAAGTATCGGAATAAGTAAGTGGCCTAGTGTTTTTAATGAGAAATATTGAAGGGACAGGTATATGATACGGTGGCCTAATTGGTAAAGTGGCTGTATTGAAAAAAATGTTGCTGTTTCAAGTCCAGCCCGTATCCTTTCTTGTCATGTTTGTTCTTTAACCATCCTTATTCTGTTTATTATTCTTTCCTATCTAATTTATTAGTTTTGTATAAAAGGTATTTGATAAATCTTATTTGATAAAAAAACCGTATAATAAAAAAAAAGTTTTTTTATCGACAGTTATTTAATTAAAACTTCCAAAAAAAAAAGGATTTGATGTAAATCAAAGCATGATTAATTAGAGAAACCTATTTTTATTAAGAACGCTTAAATATTTCATGGAAATTTAGATATTAATTAAATATTACGAATATGTTCACGTTAGTTAACGTATAGAAAAATTTGTAATTAAATTGTAAAGATTTAAATTTTCTGTTTGAAATTCTTGCTTATTAATTAACCCCTTTTAAGATTAAATTTTGATAATATGCTTAAGACAGATTAACATAGAAGTATGTATAAAAGGCAAGAAAAAAGAAAGGTTTGACCTTTATTGTCCATGCCATCACACACTGCAACCAGTTACTGGCTGCCGTCCAACTAATACCCACACTGATGTGTTTCAGACAGTGTCAAAAAATACACGATCTCTCTTTAGTAACGATCTGTATTTCTCGATAGATCCTTTTTTCTCGTCCTATACCAGTCCTTGTTAACATTTAATTTTTTTTTGTTAAACAGTTGTAACCATTTGCCCAGCAATCACGAGCATTTCTATTTATTTATTTATAAAGTAATCTGCAATATACCCGAATCGGATTCGGAAATATTGAAGAGCGTGATCAGGGTACTGCATTGTCTTTGGTCCCATTGATCGAACTTTCAAGCTTAGAGCTATTTGAGTATGTTAGTCATAAAACTCACGGTTCGTCATTGCACGTATTAGTTATATCATCCTGAACGTGAAAGGGTAACAACACTTTCACACGTCTAGCGCGTGCAAAACATTTTTACCAGACTATGGTCTTATTTAATTTCTAATTTCGAAAACTATCAGCAATAGAAATTGGTTGAAAGTCTAGCGCAGTGTCTGCCAAACTGTGTGTCGCAAGAAGTCTCAGGGTGTGCTGCGAAGGAAGAAGCCTCAAAACTGTTCATTTTATGTAATGCTTATTCATTTAAATTTTTCTTTAAAGAACTCCTTTCTGCACCATTTTCCAAGTATTTTCTACCACTTGATTATCAGATGTACTAGTGGGTCATCAATCCATTCACAAGATTTGACGGTACACACCTGACACTAACAGAGGAGGAAATTTTAATAGACCTAAAAAACGATCCTGTGCACAAACCCTCATTTTCTGAACTAGAGTTGTCAGCATTTTGGATATCGCTTTGGAGTCAATATTCTCAATTGGCTTACATACAACAGCAATTAAATCTCTGTTGCCGTTTGCATTGTCCTATCTTTGCGAATTAGGTTTTTCAGCGCTCGTGGAAATGAAATAAAAAAACGAGAGCGGTTACAGATGGTAGATGAGGAGTTCCGTGTTTGTTTATCTAATTTAGAGCCGCGTTTTGACACTTATTACCACATATATACTCACACAACTTATTACCACTTATATACATATATGTTATTAAAATATTTAAAAAAATGTTACCTACACTGATTTCCTTTATTAATATTAATAAGGTACATTTCCTTTTTTAAGGCATTTTTATTTGATGTGCTGCGGAACAAATCCCATTCACCAGTGTGCCGCAAAGTAAAAAAAGTTTGGCAGACACTGGGCTAGCGCCTTACCTACTAGGCACGGAGATCGTGTCTTATAGTTAAAATGTGATGGCCAAAAGAGGAAGTTTTTAATTTATATTAATTTCTCTTTGCCTATCAAATAACCGTTCCGATGCCAAAACGTTTTCGATAAACCCAAAGCGCTGAAAATACTGTTTTGTTACGACCCGCTACTGGACGGTCCATTTATACATGTGAAATGTTGGACGGTGAGTAATTGGAAAATAATATTTCGCCAGGAAATTTAATACAATTTTCCGCTTTGCTAAAAGTCGTAAATCATATTAACTACAAACATGTATGGACAAAGTATACCTTCATACTGAAAGCCCGGTGATGACCGATAGAGGGAGAGTTTGCAGAAAGCACGCAATTTGATACTTTACCAAAGAAACTTATATTCTTTCTTTGGTTATTGTCGTTTGTGGACATTTCGAAATGCAGATTTTACTGACCGTTAACGCTTAAGTGAATATAGAGAGGTTTGTAAATATTAAAAGGGACAGATGAATGATATACGGGAATGTTTCATAAGTCGACATATATTTTTTTTCTCGTCTTGTATAATGTTTTACTTTTGAACTATTCAGTACACAATTGTGAATGTATTGCTTCAAAAATAATTCTTTTTTACTTCACTATACATGGCCCTGCCATAAATACTGTTACATAAATTCAAACACTCATAAAATCTAAACAATAGCAGGTAGAAACCTAAAACCTTTTTTTAGGTAATTCTCCATCACTTGTGCTATTGCTATAATCAGTTAGTTACTGAACGCTGTCCAGTAAACATGGAGTAGGGCGGTAAAGAAAACCCTATTGCTGTAATTGCGTTACGTAAAGTTGGAAACATGCTGGGAGACATTTTTAATAGTTTAAAATCTTTGCATATCAATCGTCAGTTTGTATATCTTATTATTAATCTTTTCAAAGATACTCAAGGTATTGAAGATCGGCAAAGAAATGGTCGACCGCGAATCGTAAGAACTCCAGTAGTCATCAAAGCCGTGAGTAACATAATCCGTAGAAATTCACTCTCCAAAAAAAATCATGTCCAGGGAGATGGGTATTTCGACATGGAGTATGTCTCGTATTATCAAATTGGACCCAAATATGGGGGCTTACCGGAGCAACACTGGACACTTGCTTACTCCATCTTTGAGGGACACCAGGAAGACCAGAGCTAAACAACTGATTCTCCGGTACGCAAATAATATGCATCGCAAAATCCATTTTTCCGATGAATAAATTTCAACATTGAAGAAAATTATAATAAACCAAATGATTGGGTGTACACACATAACTCTTGAGAGGCTGCTCAAGTCATTCATAGAGTTCAGGGAGGTTATCATCCAGGATCTGTGATTGTTTGGTGGGGTGTCTCATACGAAGGGTTTACTGAGCTACATTTTTGTGCCCATGGTATGAAGACAAGTGCAAATTCATACCAAAATGATATTTTAGAGAAGGTCGTCAAGCCGCTTAATGAGACATGTTTAAATCAGGTCATTGGATCTTTCAACAAGATTCTGCTCCAGCCCACAAGACAAAGTCCACCCAGCAATGGCTAGAAATTCATACACCAGAGTTAATTTGAGCTGAAGATCGGTCTTCTGGAAGCACATATTTAAATCCACTGGACTACAAATTGTGGTCAGTGTTGGAGAACATGGCATAGCAGACGACATCTAAATTTGGAGAGTCTGAAACAATCATTGAAGAAAGCAGTGGCCAATTTTCCAATGGACATCGTGCGTACTGCCGTTGACGATTGGCCGTCACGTTTAAAGGCCTGTGTGAAGGCAAGGGGAGGACATTTTGAAAAAGATGTATGTTTTCATATAAGATGATACGTGTGTAAGTCTAATAATATAATAAATCATTTGTAAGATGCACTGTTTTTTATAGTGATTCAAACACTTTGTAACAGAATTTATGGCAAGACAAGGTGGTAGAAACTAGATTTTTAGTTTTTTCAAAGTTCAATAGGATATACTCGTATATTATAATAATTAAAAAACCGTCTGAAATTTAAAATAGCCAAATTCTGTGATTCAAAATAATTAGGCAGTTTAATAAAAAAATGTTTTCAATTTTTTTAATTATCATCTCTTTATTCTATTTTGTTTCGTTATGTTAACTTCATTTATTTTCCAAAATTTTCTTCCTAAAGATCCTCGCATTCTACGTTAAATAAAACGAGACTAAACAATGCGAAATAAGGAATGGCGATATTTACTCTTTTATGAACATCAAATTAAGGATTTGAATAAAATATTTTAGTTCCTCTCATAAAGGTTGACAGTGAAAATTTGTGGGTGGCTTGGCGACTTCCCGTCCCCTTCACTCGTAACATTGTTTCACAAATATTCTTCAGGCCTGAAACCACAATTTAAGGGAGCCCCTTTAGAGCTGTTCAACTCCCTACCCCTCTAAATGTGCCCAGAAAACTGTGTAGGTGTGGCGTTTGAAATAAACTCAGTATTTGAATAAAATAAAAAAAAAATGGAGCTAATGTTTTATTGCATTGGGTGGCTTGGATAATTAATAACCTTTCATTTATATTTTATTTTTTAAATATTTAACTACTGAAGCTTAACTGGGAACAAAAGGCAAAATAAAATTTACTCGAAAGTCACTTAAAATATTGTCACGCCTTTTTCCTATTTAAAGCAATATTAGGTTGTACACAAAAAAAATACATATATTAGTTATAAAACATTACCAACATATGAGGTGTGACATATTCCGGGCAGCTCCGCCGGCTTCTTATGAGACAAGTACTTCTAGATCTCAGGGATTCGTTGGGTTCCTTAACTCTGAATAACTCTCTTTCAACTCTCGCAGGGACAGGCGACACAATTAAACAAGTATGATTTGGAATGAAACAGTTTATTATATTGTAAAAAAAAAAAAAGAAAAAAGAAAAAAAAGTTTAAAACTGGCAAGAAGAAATGTGTTGTATTTGGCAAGGGAGATTTTAATAACAATTTGAAATTACTTTACTCGGTGGGTTTCTTTTAGCGTGGCGATGAAATCCACATTCAAAATAGGAGGAATAATATTCACCTGTAATCAAGATGGCGTCCTGGAGTTCTGTGATATATGAGGAAGAGCAGCGTCGGACCCACGTCTGAACCTCACCACGTTCTGCACGGAATAGGGGGAGCCAGCTAGCGCCGGCTTCCCCTTGGCAAGGAAATACAAAGAGACAGTGCTGCCAATCTCGACCAAAGTCGCCCGTGACAATGTTGTCATTGAATAAAAATGTACCTGACTGCAAGGGTAGTTACCCTTATTTTATTGTCTTTAGTATTTTAAAATATTCAAGTATTTCATAATATTTTAATCTTCCTGTTTTCAAGGCAAGCACATGGTCTCGACACCACAAGTTTCATAAATTATGATATGTCGCGAATTAACAATTTCGAGGACGTGAAGTATGCAATTTAACAAATATAGTCCTAACACCCCACCCTAAGTTATTGAAAGAACAAAAAAAAAACAAACAAAAAAAAAAAATTATCCTCCGTATATCACAGACGCATCAGTCCGAGAGATGTTTCTAAGGAGCGAGGGGTGTATGTACCCCTCACCGGATACGGTTTCGTGGCCGATTTATCTCTAGTCAGCATTTGCCATAGGTGTAGTCTTAATTGGTGTAAGACCGACCACGAGGAAGGGAACCACGTAAAACCTTTCCTTAACTAGGCTCCTAAACAATTAAACTTCAACACATAGGCGGTTACACAGGAGCGGGAAACAATCCTTCCCAACTCCTTACACATAAAAAAAAACAATACACAATGGTACAAGATGACAGGAATTGATACAAAACAAAACAATGCACAATGGTACAAGATTACAGGAATTGATACAAAACAAAACAATGCACAATGGTACAAGATTACAGGGAATCGATACAATATTAATAAAATCAAATCACACAAAAAGAAATTAAAATAATACTATACAATCGGGTAATATAATTATTAAAATATTAAACTGCAAGGTCAACTAACAATCAAATGTTGACCAAGAGGGGAACAAATCAGTTAAGCCATTCTCTCATTACAATATTCTGAGAAATGGACACAGCTTAACCAAAATAACAAAACAAATCTGCAGTCTTCTCCCAAAGGCTGACTTTAGTGGGTTCACTGTAGGTCACGGGCCAACCTATGAACCAGCTGATCTTCAAAGGTGATTCCTGAAATTCTCCCCTTTCAATGCGGATTATCTTCAAAGGTGATCCCTGAAATTCTCTCCTTTCAATGTGGATTATCTTCAAAGGTGATTCCTGAAATTCTCTCCTTTCAATGTGGATTTCGTCCAACCAACCACCCACATGGCTCAACACAAAATTACAATCCCACTTCCCTTGATACACCAAAGACAACACTTTACAACACAATCCTTTCCTCGCCCTTCCCTATACTGCACAGTCGGGAACCGATAAATTTTAAAGCGGCCCCATATCACGGGCGCTTCTCACAATACGACCGCCCCTGGCACACAGCACAAGACGGTCCAAACTTCCGGCCACTTCCGGGCGAAATGACAACGACAAAGATAACAATAAATTTCGCAATTGCCAATATTCATCATTTACAATTCTCAAGAGGTTCACACAGAACCTTATACGTTAAATTACAAATATCCTATGGTTCACACAGAACCATTTTCGAGGACTTGTATCTCCTTAAGTTCAGACAGAACTTTATACATTGCATAACAAATATCCTATAGTTCACACAGAACCTTACACATAACTTGGGTTTCCTCAGACTCCAAGGTCTGGACAACCGTTGCAGTAACAATTCACCACCACACAGAATGGTAACTGTATAAATGGAGCCTTAGTTCCCTTTAAAAAAAATACAAAACATAATACAAAATTGGCGAGTAGCCCCGGTTGAAAGCAGGACGCGTCTATGGACCCCCAGAACAGAGCCAAGAATCACGTGATACCACATACACAACTTTGGTCATCTAGGATCCGAGCGACAGACACGCGACCCTCACGAACCGAAGCTACCCTAGCCCGAAACATGAGCATGACAGAACACATCTGTAATCGCAATCGCTAATTTGGGTTCATGAGGCCCGTGATGGAGACACACAGCAATCCATCCCAGATGTATTTTCAGGCCATCTTCAAAACCTTTATCGGTTGGGAGGCTAGCTTCTCCCAACCCGGACTCTTAAGGCTGCCCAGGGCCTCTCGGTGATTCACACCGAGCCAAAGTAAGGAGACAATAATAAACAACAAAATCCGGGAATTCAATTTACCGAGCGAGACCCACCATACGTCCGACCACAAGGGCACGGGTTCGTTTCGAGATTTAGCTATCCAAGAAACGCAGCCCCCAGTCATGACGCATGCTGCCAACACTACAGTAACCAGAGCTCTTATCCCAAAACTCAAAACAGAGCAAACAATACAACGGTAATCACCGTAACAGTTACATAAAATCGGTACAAGTTCAAAACAAAACAAAAAATAGAACGGCAATTACCGTAACAGTTACATAAATTTGGTACAAGTTCAAAACAAAACAAAAATAGAACGGCAATTACCGTAACAGTTACATAAATTCTGTCAAAGTTCATTCGAGAACGCACCATACTCTTATCCTTATTCCTCCCAGCAGCACCACTACAACCTCCACACTTCCCATAAACCTTTCATTGCGCTGCCTCACAGACTAACTTGCGACCCCGTACTCGGTGAGTGCTTTGACAGAACAAATTATTTTATAACATTTTACACAACAACAAAAAAAAATAATTAATTTTTTATTTCAAAGTATATACTCCACACTCAACAGGAGTCAATTCGTCAACAAGATGACTTGCTTCAATACTATAGCCCTTCTACTCCGTGGAATGCTACACTTCCCCAACAAGAAAACTCCGAACACATCAACGGCTATTATCATCATGGAACCCGTCCAAAAACTAACATTTACTGCGTGCAACTATCCGAAACGGATATTCCACTGTACCATCTGTACAACCTTTTCCAAAATTCAACTCGGTGGAAAGCAACACCTACTCCATAGCACTACTGAACAATTCTATTGCTATTAAACTTACGGACCACTGTCCAGCGATAGCATTAGCGCAAAGCAATTATCCACGATGGATACTCTACTGAATCCGTTGTACAATCTTTGGAACGCTACTCCCGGGGGAAGGGTACACCTCTCCCCCAAGAAGTTCGGAATACCTCACGAATTCCTATCAGATAAGATAACAATTTGGGAGACAAACCTTCCCTAATACGAAATTCTGAAGACTTCCAAGAATTTCTTCACTTAATGCCCTAACCTCTGCAGCCAATAATCCCGATAGGGAATCTAATGAGAAGGTAACAATTACCACTAAATAAACCACAACAGCTGTTAGGTAACCCAATACCTAAGCTCGCATTACACAAGAGCAATTTGATCCTGAATGTAATACGTGTACCTTCTACAAACGGTACTAATCATCTATGTATTACATGAATTCTTACTTCAGAAGGACCTAAGTCCTTCGTTGAGATACATATAATCCTACTCTAGGCTCTCAGCATTCCGCCACTCGTGGTCCAGGCTCAGGTTCATTGAACGCCAGGTATTCTTTGGTTAAGTCACCGGGTTGAATACCAGCCCATACATAAAACATATGGAAATGAATCCATACGAGATTGCCCACGGCCAGCTCACTTATTCATTCACCCATGTGCAATAATAAATTCGCACCGGTGACGTCACTTGACATACTAAACTGTCATTCACCAAGGAACCCGACAGTGTACACCCTCAAGGTATATAACAAAATATTTAATTTAATAATTTTAAGAACCATCTTCCTAACCATGAATGACTCCCAATTAGGCGCTGACGAACCCATCACTGCACTGTCAACTATCAGCTTATCTATAATCCACCCGGGCACAGAAGCTGTGCTCAGGACCGGACCCATATCATATGTTTGCGTCCTTATCGCGTGACGACGGACTCACCGCATAAGGTCTATTCTAAGCTATACTGTATTCAATAGTCAATTTATATAATATTTATGCAGCTACTAAACTTCAGCCGTATTCTTATAAGAGAATAACCCCTGTAATCCTTCCCTCTTACAAGACAAGAATGGTAAATCAAATAATTTGACTCTAGGTCACGCTTTCCAGTTCCAACCGGGTTCCAAACTGAGTTCGCAACTCCGTTTCTGGTAAAACGACCAGAATTTTATAATCTCCAGCTATCACCTGGCCACGCTTTCCAGTCTACAATGAGATAATACACTATCAACTTTCCTGTTACTACAACCACAAAGAGGCTATACTCGCACTCTGGTTACCTAGCCACGCTCTTTAGTTCTACGGAGCGAGTACTCCTCTAACGCTCTGTTTATTAAGACAATAGAGGGCTCTATGCACAATTATTGGTCACCCGACCACGATCTTTAGCTTAAAGAGTGAATACTCTTCTAACGCTCTCTTCATTAAGACCGAGTTCTCTACTGAATCACTGGTTATCCGACCACGATCTTTAGTTTAAGGAGCGAATACTCCCCTAATGCTCTCTTCATCAAGACAGAGTTCTCTACTCAATCACTGGTCACCCGACCACGCTCTCTAGTTTCTAAAGAGAGATTACTCAAATAACTCTCTCGTTATTAACAACGACAAAAGAGTGCTATAAGCGACTTCCTGTCACCTGACCACGTTCTCTAATTTCAAAAGAGATAACAAACTAACTCTCTCGTTCTTTACAAAGACAAAAGAGTGCTAAAATCGATTCTCATCACCTGGCCTCGTTCTCTAATTTCAAAAGGGATAACAAAAACTAACGATTTCTTTGTTACGCCGACAAAGAGTTCCATTATCAAGTTGTGGTCACCTGACCACGCTCTTTAGTTTCTAAAGAGAGAATACTCAACTACGATCTCCCTATTACGACGAGAAACAGTTCTATACTCGACTACTGGTCACTCGACCACGCTCTTTAGTTTCTAAAGAGAGACTACTCAACTACGCTCTCTCTATTACGACGAGAAACAGCTTTTTACTCAGATACCGGTCACCCGACCACGTTCTCTAATTTCAAAAGAGAAAATACACAATTAACTCTACCGTTATTGTAACAACAAAGAGGCTATACTCTATTTATTACTTGGCCATGCTCCCTTTATGTGCTTTGACTACGAGAATCCGGACTAATTCTCTCCTGACTTTATGACGTGGAGTGCTATACTCCTCTGTCGGTCACCCGATCGCGAGACTATCATTGGTCAACCTTTGCAATGTCCTTCACGTGATATCTCCCTACCACTTTTCCACTAAGCTCCGACAGCTCGTAAACCGAATTGGAGATTTTCTTGCTAACTACACTCTTTATAAATCTCGGTGCCAGCTTGGCGCTGAAGTAACGACCTGCATTTGACTGTTTAAAGGACTTCCTCCATACCACCTGTCCAACGGACAGACGTCTCTCTCTACGGCGTAGGTTATACCTAGCTGCGCTACGCTTAAACCCAGTCAATAGTTTAGCAGTGACGGTCTCGTACAATTTTTCCATTCTATCTAACCCTTGGAGATAATTAGGAGATCTCGTGGAAGAGACAATCTGATTCGAATCCAGTTGGTCGTGGAACGAAGCATGGGGAACCGGATGGAATCCGTGAAACAGATAAAAAGGGGTGCTACCGGTGGCTATGCTCACAGTATTGTTTAAACAGGAACAGATCTTCCCTAAGAATTCGCACCAATCTCGTTGATTGTCCTGTACCAAAATGGATAGACACGTCAGAATTGAAGAATTATATCTCTCGCTGGTATTGTTTTGCGGGTGATAATACGCGTTGTAAAAGAGGTCTCGTATCCCATAGGATTCCAGGAATCCTCTGAATTCCTTCGATATGAACTGCTTACCATTATCCATTACGATGGTACGTGGCACCGAACACGGGAGAAATATTGACGCTTCCAAACACCGAATTATAGCCTTAGACGTGGCCACTCTCAAGGGAAAAGCCCATACATACTTACTAAAGTTATCAACTACCGTTAAAATATGAGAGTTCCGTTTCCTAGACAAAGGCAAGGGGCCAACGAGGTCCATACTCAAGGACTGCATGGGCCGGGATGCTTGCTTGGGCTCACTCATAAGGCCACATGGGCCCTGTGTGTTATGTTTATAGGCCTTGCACGTTTCGCACCGCGATATAAAATGAGTTACTGCCTCAGATAATTTGTTAGCAAAATACGTCCGAGTAATAATTTCCATAGTCTTCCTAACACCCGGGTGACACAGGTTCGAATGTATATCATCGATCAAGGGGACCAACGCATCCTGGGGTACCACGACCCTCCAATCTCGTTCTCCCTGGTTGCGGACAGGGTCGTGAGAGGAACGACACAACCGCAATAGATGTCCCTTTACTACTTTAAAGTTTGGCCGCGAGCGTGGATCCTTCTCGCACTCTCTTAGGGTCCGTAAATACCATTCGTCGGTTACGTGCTCGAACGGAGGGGAAAAGCTCACCGCGGATACCTCGATTCGGCTGAGGGCGTCGGCCAAGCGATTCTCGCAACCCTTTTTATAAACGAAATCGAAATTATATTGAGACAGTCTACAAGCCCAACGGGCTAATCGGCCGCTCGGTGAAGACAGATGGTCCAGATATTTTAAGCATCCGTGATCGCTCTGAATCGTAAACCTGGTTCCGTCTAGATAACTACGGAAATGATGGACTGAGTCCACGATGGCCAGGAGTTCGCGCTCGGTGGTACTATAAAGCCTTTCCGCCGGGGAAAGCTTTCGTGAAAAATAAGCTATGGCATGTTCAACACCACCCGGCATGGATTGTGAAAGAAAGCTACCGATGCTTATTCCGCTCGCGTCGCAGGTGAGTATATATGGCACCGTATAATCCGGTGGCTTCAGAACGGGAGACGTAATCATGGCACGCTTGAGGAGGACGAATGATTCTTCACCGGTCGATTCCCACTGGAACTTAGAGCCCTTAAGTTTGATACTAGTTAAGCGACAGAGGGGCGCAGCGATCTTAGAAAAATCTTTTATAAATCGGCGGTAATATGAACACAAACCGAGGAAGCTTTTCACTTCCTTTACACTCCGTGGCCTAGGGAATTCCTTCATCACCTTAATCTTTTCGGGGTCCGTTCTCAACCCTTCGCGGTCCACTATATGTCCCAAGTACCTAAGGCTTGACTTGCAAAATTCCGACTTGGCCAATTTTATAGTAAGATTGGCCTCCTTCAACCGGCGCAACACCAAACGTAAGGTGGCGATGTGTGAATCGAAATCTGCGCTGCAGATTAAGATGTCATCCAGGTAGCAAAATACATGATCGCCCTGATCGGCAAACAGTTAATCCATCAGCCTCTGCATTTCGGCAGGAATATTTTTTAGACCAAATGGGGTGACCACAAATTGGTACTGACCCCGGCCTTCTACGAAAAACGCGGTCTTGCACTTAGAGTCTGGGTTCAACGGCATCTGCCAGAATCCGTGACTTAAATCCAACGCGGAGAGATATCGGGTATCCCGTAAATTGTCTAAAATTCTATTAATATTTGGCAAACGGTACGAATCTGAATTCGTAATGGAGTTCAATTTACGCGGGTCCAACACGAATCGAGCTGAACCGTCCTTTTTCGGAACGATAAACGCATTATTTAACCAGGCGCTGCGCGACGGCTCAACCACTCCTAATTCGAGCATTTCGTCTAGCTCGGAAATCATCTGTCGTCGGCGGATATGCGACAGAGGGTAAGTTCTCTGTTTTACGGGTGAATGACTGCCTGTATCGATAACGTGATTGACTAACGTGGTACGACCCAGTCCCACCCTTTCAAATGCGACACTATTGAAGTCCGCAATCAAAAGGTTCAACTGCAGATTCTGTTCAATAGACAAATCTGCAGCCGATGTCAAGCATGAAGGCTTAAAAGACTTAATTCCTATTTCGGACACAACGGGTCTCAAAGATAATTTTTCTATACTAGAAGAAGGAAAGAGATTCGGGGTAAGGCCCGAGTGCTTTAAGAAAGGGGTACCCAAAATCAGGCACTCCTCCAAAGAAGGAACTATTAGGAAATCCGCCCAAACGGTCTGGTCATCGTAACATAAAGGTAACTGTACAGAACCCAGCACACGGTGCTCCTGGCCACCCGCCGTATGCACGATTCCCTCGCGAAGTAGAGACGGACAATACTGACTTTCAAATTTTTTAAAAAGTTCTCCACCAATTACGTTAACCGACGCGCCTGAGTCAAGCAAAGCCCTAAATGGCAATTCTTGAATATAACAGTGAAGGTAGGGTCGCTCGTCCCTAGCATTAGTAATCTCTACAAAATTTACGAAAGGGAACGATTCTTTTGAAGCTGACTGACGCGACCAACCCGGGAAATCCGACGTAACTGAATCGGGTTGGTGCCCTACCGGTTTTTTGGAGCGTTAATAGACGGGGGCGGTCTTGACAAATCCGGTAACAAAGCCAACTGTCGAGAGGGTACGGCTCTGGCCTTCCAAAGGTTGGTAGCCGTCCGTACAGGTCCCTTCCTAAAACGTGGCCGGCTGGGGCAATTACGCGCGATGTGATTAGGAAGCCGACACGAATAACACCTCTTTGGTAATGGTTCCTCAGCATTTGAGGTGTAAGATACCGGTGACAACCGAGCACCCATTCTTGAGAAAAGGGGGGCGGAACGAGGGGACCTTCCCTCGTCCCTGTTCATTAGGTCGAAGGCCAGGCACAATTTTTCCAACTGGTCAACCGAAGACGGTTGCGAGCTGACAAGGACTGAACAGTACCTATGATGTAGGCCGCGTCTAAATACTTGTAATAAATCCTTGTCAGTGAGAGGCGGTTCCAAAGACTGATTCAAGTTCTGGATTCTCGAAACAAAATCCGTAGATGATTCGCCCGGTTTTTGTATGGAGGCCCAAATATCCATCCTGCGCTGAGTCATAAAGTCTTCCGACTCATACTTTTCTAAGAAAAGTTTCGTTACTGTGTTCCAATCTTTAAATATCTTAACCTTGCTCCTAAAGAAGGTTAATGCTCCCTTACGTAAAAACTCTGGTAAGACCGCCGGAAGCGCGTTTAGGTGAACACCTCTGGCACAAGCTAATTCTTCCATTCGTGACAAAAATTCCCTTATACAACCCGTTCCGGTATATGGATCAATTGGCCAACACGAGAAGTTTATATTCCATTGTGGCGACGGAAGTGGAACATGAGAACGGGAAATCCCAACCTCAGTATACGGAGATGAATTTGTCAAAGGCATCGGTGCCAGAGCTCCCGAAGCGTTATCCCCATTATCCGCCCTCTCAAATAACTCCGGAGCTTTAGAAAGGTTTAAATATGGTCGAGTTCTAGGGGGTAAGGCCACCTCCCTCGATGATGATGGAGTGAGACCTTTATTGTATAGACTGGCCTGACGACGCAATTCGTAAAAATTATTACTGGGAGAGAGTCCGCGCTCAAGTAATTCCCCTATCAATCTAGCCTTGGTCGACTTCATTACGTCCCTAATTGGATCCATGGCCAACAACAAAAAAATTAAAACAATAAACAAGGCCCAAAAAGAAGAAAAAAAAACGCGATATCAGACCCCACTAACAAAAACAACACTTCTAATTCAAACGATATGTTAAACAAACAAAGACTTCTCTCTGAAGCGTGGTACAAATTTCTGAACACCCTAACTTTTAAATCGAGTTTAATAAGGAACACAACTCTTTACAATGAAATATTTAGAAAAAGTTAACTAAAATCTATTCCAAAAAGACTCGAAAAACGGCCTTTCCAACTCGGAGCCTGTATGCACGCGACAACAAGATGGCCGCGTGGTCGCGAACAGCGAAAACAAACGCGGGAGACACGTGGTTCAAATTTGCAAACACAGAAAAAAAAATACATATAAAACACTTTCCTGTAAACAAATTATTATTTAAAACAAACAAATTATAAATAAAAACCTTGTCCAGCGAGATATCAAGAGATACAGAGTTTGCTGCCCCGCGTTCGGGCGCCAATTATGTCACGCCTTTTTCCTATTTAAAGCAATATTAGGTTGTACACAAAAAAAATACATATATTAGTTATAAAACATTACCAACATATGAGGTGTGACATATTCCGGGCAGCTCCGCCGGCTTCTTATGAGACAAGTACTTCTAGATCTCAGGGATTCGTTGGGTTCCTTAACTCTGAATAACTCTCTTTCAACTCTCGCAGGGACAGGCGACACAATTAAACAAGTATGATTTGGAATGAAACAGTTTATTATATTGTAAAAAAAAAAAAGAAAAAAGAAAAAAAAGTTTAAAACTGGCAAGAAGAAATGTGTTGTATTTGGCAAGGGAGATTTTAATAACAATTTGAAATTACTTTACTCGGTGGGTTTCTTTTAGCGTGGCGATGAAATCCACATTCAAAATAGGAGGAATAATATTCACCCGTAATCAAGATGGCGTCCTGGAGTTCTGTGATATATGAGGAAGAGCAGCGTCGGACCCACGTCTGAACCTCACCACGTTCTGCACGGAATAGGGGGAGCCAGCTAGCGCCGGCTTCCCCTTGGCAAGGAAATACAAAGAGACAGTGCTGCCAATCTCGACCAAAGTCGCCCGTGACAATGTTGTCATTGAATAAAAATGTACCTGACTGCAAGGGTAGTTACCCTTATTTTATTGTCTTTAGTATTTTAAAATATTCAAGTATTTCATAATATTTTAATCTTCCTGTTTTCAAGGCAAGCACATGGTCTCGACACCACAAGTTTCATAAATTATGATATGTCGCGAATTAACAATTTCGAGGACGTGAAGTATGCAATTTAACAAATATAGTCCTAACAATATGTAGGAATTTAGATTCGTGTTTTTATATGTTATGGTCTTGAGCCTTCTGAGCCCTGGCCTGTCACATCCTTGTGTTATATGTATGGTAGATAGTATGCATGTAGTACTCTTTTCTGACATTTTTTTTTATGAGACGTATTAATGGTTAATACTTTTTGAAGCACGTTAAGTTTTTCTTCATATGCACTCAAATTAGTAATTTGAATTTGAATTTTTCTAATGGTTCCTTTATTATTTTTTTAACTGTCGAGAATATGCATATATGGAAGATATTAATTTTGAGAAACATAATTTACTGTAATATTTAAAATAATATGTGTATGTGAGTTAGTGACTCTTTAAAAAAGCTCAGTTTGGAAATACGAGATTGAATACAATGATGTAAATATCTGTCAGGTAAATTAAACGAAAATTTGTCAATCAATAAGATTTCGCTATTTTTTGTAACTAATTAGTATTTATACAACCATGTGCGTAGATCTTTTCTTAAGGTTAAGGAGTAGTATCAGACATACCCCTTAAAAATATGGGCTAGAGCGATTGGTAAAATCCACATTCTCTTGAATTATTGTGTCACTTAAATAACACAACCACCAGGGAGTTCGGGATTCCGCTTGGGTCCTATAGGACTGAGCTGCACTCCAATGTACGTTAAACCAGTGAATCAAAAATATGAAGACACATACAATCTACAAGCACTTAAAACTGCTGCGACGTAATATGCCATTACAAATCTATCTACATATTTATATAATATGTGACACAAAAGACACGTTCATTGATTCCTCATTTTATTGTGTATTAAAATTTACTCCTTATTGAGTTTTACGCAATGAATTAAATACTATATTTTTCCATATTTCCACTATTGCCCTTCTTTTTAATGAAACTTTAATTTATGTCTAAGGGTTTGATTTATAGTCTCTTTTTTTGAACTTGTCTCATTTTTCTTCTTTTTCAACATTTACTAACTTGACGGCCTCCGTGATTTAGTTATTAAGATACCTGACTTCTATCTAGAGGCTTCAGGTTCGATTTCGAAAAGTATCCAATAAAATGGTCTCAGTCGTGTCAATTACTTCGTAAAATAATCATACACACGCATTAGACTTTCAATTTATAAGCTTGACTCTGTTCTTGCTTCCTCACGTTTCAGATAGTATTGCCAACACGTGTGGTGATAAACCGTAAATTTCAGTACTATTTCAGTGTTTCTAAGCCCGAAGGCTTAAGTTATGGGACTGAATACAATATTATTTCTAGACCACGCTTTTAAATACTTCCAAATCATAAGATCTGATATGCTGAAAGGGTAAATTTTTTATGAAAAAATATAGGAGAAAATAAATAATCAATTGGAAATTTCAAAATTCCCCGTCCTCTCGATCGAGGTATTTTTTTTAATATTCTCTCAAAAAATATAATAAATACTATGGCGTTTCATATTTTCTTTTTTTTTTATACCGCTCTGTATGTGAAACAACATTAAATCGTTTACTGTTATATAATGTCGGAGAAAGAATTTCTCCCGCTTCACCCTGACAGCCGCTTATTTCCCAATTCCAAAAATGTCAAAAATGCCTATCATAAAAATGAGAACAAACATAGCAATGCTTCCCACCCTTAAAAATAGTATGAATTAATACCTTGGCAAATTCACCGTGAATTTTGAAGAATGTTCGTTGAAACGAATTTCTTTAAGAAAGACGAGTTGATTCCAGTGTAAGTGTTTTTCAGAAGAAAAAAAAACACAAATTATATACCACCGCTTAGAGAGCAAACTTTCCTCAATGGTACAAAATTGCTTTCCGGTCAATCTATTATAATATGCATAGTGCTCCGTTTACCTTATTCGCTGTATCTATCAATTACTCCATACACAATATAAAGCAACACAAAATTACCTCAAAATAAGTTGATTTAATATTTTTCAATATAACAATACATTTCTTGTATCAATTTCGTTTTCAACAAATGGGATAATTGGAAAATACATTATTAACTAAGGCATTGTGCTGCTTTCTTTGGTAACATATAGCTATAGCCTTCGTTAATTCATATACAAGGAGTTTTCAAAAGATTGTCTTTTTGCGTATACCTTAAAGCTTTTTTACTTAGAAAAAAATATCAAAATTATTGGAAAAACGGGAAGTTTTTTAACCTACTTTTATTTTATTTTTGTTGTGTATATTGGATTTTTAATGCCCCTTACATCGTATACAGCTCAACCTAGTGGGGTTATTTATCTATAGCAATTACATCTAATCAACCAGAAAGATATGGATTACAGAATTTAAAAAGCCAAAACAGAAGTGACCAAGGATATTTGTTAACTAAAGATGTCCCAAAAAAAATATATTTTTGTGATTTAAATAATTATGAATACAATATTGAAGAAGGTATTTCAAAGATTTAACCTGTTCACCGCGTTAAAAATCAAATTCCACGAATCCTGTGCGCGGCACAATTTCAGCGTTTTTTAATTTCTAAGTTTAAACACATATTTTGTTTAGAACCACTGATATTTGATTACAACACCAAGTAAACATGACACTTAAGTAATTTTCTGATAATAAATAATAGTCATTACTCTTAAGGAGACTCATTAAATAAAGGAGATAAACTTAACATTACGTAAAATAAACAAAGGAATGCTACGATCAAATCAATGCTTCATGACACTCACCCGATCAAATGCATATAGCACTAGTAATGTTTATTTACGTAAGAGAGACTTAGTAATGTTTATTTACGTAAGAGAGACTCATCGTAGGACTCGATCCGCGCGACAGGTCGTTAATGCTGGAAATATTGAGAAACCAAAAAAAATCGGCGCTCTGTTTATTCAACAATATCTCATAAACTAATATATTATTTGACAAGGTTTTCAAAGATGTCGCTAGAATAAAGATTATTTTAAATTTTAGTTCAATTTTTATTCCGGTTTTGTTTCATTTTTTTTAAGTATTTGTGATTTGAAACTTGGATTGTCGTCAGATCACAGGCGTTTGTGCTGCCCGCGGGGAAAGAGTTAAGCTTCAAATTATAGAAGACAGATGTTGATTTTTTAGCAATCACAAATTTTCTAATTATTGGCCATTCTGGTTCATGCACTGCTGATAACGTGGAATCGCTAACATCACAAATAATTTATTTTGGGATTTGGGCTTATATTCTTTCAATGGCCGATTTTAATTCATTAAATGTGGCCGGTTTTGAAGTCATAAATTTTATTTTTGGTAAGTTTAAGTCCCTAAAAAAAGTTTTTTGGTGTAAGGCTTGAGGAACGCGGGTGAGGGTGGAGGAGGGGTGGGGGTGGGGGTTAAATGCTAACTCTACATGCAATCCATCTGTTTGGTAAATTATCATCAAGATAGGTTCTCATATCACGATGGTAGTGGGTAGGTGCATATTTTTACGGGAAATAAAATAATTCATTCCAAATATCTTCACGAATGCGTGGTATGATGAACTTTTGGAGCAAGTTTAAGCAAAGGACACGGTGTAAAAGTATGTATACATTTTTATTTAACATAGGGCGCCCTATAGTTTTACAGTCCGTGAATTGAAACAAAAGGTTCTTATTTCATCATATTCAAATAAATCTCACGCCAATACGATGTTAAATTATGTACGAGTATCACGTTCAAAATTCTACACACATCTCCTCTTTGTATAATATATCATGGTCGCACATCACGAATCGAAGGACTTCGCCATAGACCAACCCATTCCATATAATTTGTTCATAAATTCTGGCAGTCACGGGAATACCATAGATATTAATAAACCAATTAGCCTGATTGCCCCGCTTTGATTGTCGCCTTCCTTCTCGGATATATGGTACGAGTATGTGTTATAGTTTGACTGAACACACGCTATTGTTATAGACCAATACAATTTAATTATCGTTGCAGTCTTCGTTACGTACACCTATATCTTTGCAAATGTTACCTCTCATTCTTTTTTAATGTAATTATTAACATTTGTGTTGTATTTTATGTATGTTATGTTAGTAAACTTTCATCAAAGACGCTTGGGCTGTGTTTTTTATATTAAATATCAAGACAAACACACAAATCTAAGTCTTTTTATTTTTTTACACTTATCCAATAAGTCACATCACTCTTGTTTGATAAACGAGTTGCTTATACCATGATTATCTCAATAAATATTTAGTAATGACCAACAACATTTTATAGGTCTACAACAATTACATTGGTTATCTTTAAGCAATATTATTACTTACTAATAATAGTTTCACATCAATAACATCAATACCATTTGTAAATTTTTAATCATAATATTACTTATTGATAACAGTTTCACATTAGCATTGGTAATTTTTAAGAAATACTATTGGTTACTGATAATAGTTCACATCAATAACATTGGTTATTGTAAAGTGTAAACATTTGTTGTTGTTTATAGGTTCACATAAATATCATCTAAAATAATGATGATAGTAAAAGTAGGAAAGGAAAAGTAAATGTTTGGGTGAACAATGAACGGTCGGAGTGAGTTGGGGAATTTTGTTATTTTGCTATTCTCAGATAATTGTTGAAAAAAGATATACAAATATTTTTTTAACGGCCAAACTCATCTGCGAGGGATTGCCTTAATCGGGTGTCGATGATTTGGCCAAAAAATGTCAGTTGTCATTTGGTTACCACGCTTTTTAAACCAAAATTTTCTATATAAAATGTGGTTTTACCCAAATAAACATTCATACTTAATTGCCAATAGAGATCGTTAGGATATAAAAGAAATTTTAGTGTCACCTTTCAGTTGGATGTAACTTGTGCCGCTTTTCTTTAGCCGTATACCTCTACCGTATGTTTGATACAACCTATCGTACAACCTCCGAATATCTAGTCTCCTGTTGTATGTGTATTGTATAACATTCAAGATATTTGCAGTGTAAATATAAAAATAATCAATACATTTTCTGTCCGGTATTTAACATATAAGCTTAACAGGGAGTGTAGGGTCCTAAACGTAGCCAATTTACACATCAAATCCATTTTCTGGTACAATCACCAAGAAAAAAAGAAAATGCTAACTCAGCAGAGACACATGACACGCATGCCAACTGAATTAATTGTCACCATCCTTAAAGTAACAACATATTTTGCCCAAGTACAATATATCTATTTGGTTACCATGATATACAATGGGGTGCCAAATTCAATAAAGACGAAAGGAGGTCATTTAGGCAGTGGATCGGAGCGTGGTTGTTATTATGACAGGAGTTGGAATACTTGGGCTTGCAGGAGAATTGGCTTGTAGTACCTATAGGTTTGTGTGAACTTTTGAATGTGATGTGTTTAATGTGCGGCACATTATGGGATGAAATTTTTGGTATGTTAAGAGTGATGAAGTGTAAGTGTGAGGGGTTTGATTTGCGTGATACATAAACATGTATTAAGTGTCATTGTTCATCAAGTTGATGAGTGTATGCATAGGAGCATTGTAAAATAAAAAATCGGAAAAAAATATCCATTTATTTTTCGATGTTATATGTCCTCAGTAAGATACAGGCAAAAGCCTACTTTACGAGGGACACGATAAATGAAAGCTAACACACTCAGCTTAATAAAAGTTGTATCCACATTAAATTACTGTTTGATTTTTTTTCACATAATTATGTATTAATATTTTTTTGTCATATATAAATAAATAAAAATAAATTAAGTTTGAACTACCAACTGAGGAATTCTTGCGTTCATCACTGGATATTTTTGAACATTAGTGAATATTAAATGATTCGTTTAATATACAACCTATATTTAAAGTTTATTTTTGGTTTGGTTTCATCTTGGAGTTTTAAAATGGTACACGCCAAAAACGGTCAAGTATTCCTTTTTGCTCATTCGCATGATGACGATCGTCGTAGTCTATTACTTAAATTCTTGGCTTTTACTCGGGGTTTTGGATTCAAATCGAGATTGTACTAAAAAAGGTGCCAATCTGGTAAAAAAGTTTTTCTTGTAACAATACTCGAATGCATCAAGCAGTAGTATTGCCAACACGTTGCATGATGAATAAGATATTCAAAACCCGATTACTGGGGTCGAAAGCAATATTTTCTTCCTGTCACACGTTTAAATATGTCCGAAATATTAATTTGGATATATTAATGGTTATCATCTGAAGAAGAAGGCGTATTGTAAGTACTACGTTATGTGGACACATTGAAGAGCGCCACCGGGACGAAACATTTTGAATTCGATGAAGTTTGTTCAGCTGCTTTTTTATGAAACGTTTAGTAACTTAAGTCTGCATAGTCAACAATTGGCAGTCTCTTACAATATATTGATTTTGTAGGAACCTCTGCAACAATTTGAGAAAAATGACGGCTGTGGAATATCCTTAAGACATATTTTAACAATTTGATTATTCACTTGATATCATTTCAAGTCTTTCATTATATTAACTTAGGGTTTCTTCATGGTCTGCAACCCTTCCCATATAATTTCCCCATAAAGCTTGTCTGCTATAAAGCACACAAGTGAGGTCATTAATAAACTAATTAGTCTGATTGTCCCACCCTGATAACACCCTTCCTTCTCTATAATCTGCAATATGGCTTGCTCTGGAATACGCCACGTTGGCGTAATTGTTTCAGGCTGCATTATAATCGAATCAGCATTTCAGTTTTCAGTACAGACATCTCCTTTTCTGCTGACAGCTTTCATATTAATGAAGACTTAAAGATTTTTCATTATCCACTATTTTATAAATCATATACGACTAAGTTATGTGTGTAGCTGGACTATCCAAAATATGTCAAGTATTATTGATAAGAAACATTAATTACGAATTCAAATTTTATAAGAATTTGATTGAATATCAATAAATAATAGTTTTTGTTGATATTGACATACCGCGGCATAATTTTTCAGCCTCCGTGGCCTAGTTGGTAAGACATCTGTATCCCATCCCGGAGGTTGTGGGTTCAAATCCCGCTGGAAACCAGATATTTAAAAACAAAATCCAGTGTGGTTTTCACATAAGGCCTCTTTAACATCTTTCTGGTTGGTTAAAAGAGATTGCCACAACAATAAGCCCGTCAAGTTGTACTGTGTACAACGAAAGTGTAATACAATTCAACATAGTATAATCTCCTTACCCTTTATACAGCAGGATATGTCTTTCACAATTTAGCTTTCATAGTCTTTCCGATGGCACCAACGTCGGATACCCTGATCATCCACTTTGTATTGTGCCTTTTATCATACTCGTCATAAGTCATGGACATATTCATTCATGTTAGTATATATTTTTTAAATTACATGTATATGTTAATGCAATGGAAACACATTTGAGAGGGAAGCTATCTAACGATTTTAGTTTATCTCATAACGTCCACCTGGTCGAGATACACCCCCACTTATAGGAGGGTGAGCCCAGCCGCAAGGACGTCAAATGAATTTTACTCATACAACCCAAGATTCACTGCCCGCGTAAAACAGATAAAATAAATAAATACTTCAAATCGTTATAAAACTGAGAAATAAAGCATTAATTTTTTTGCGTCGAGTCATATCACGGATTTGTTAAACTATTGATCTAAGAATTTCGGGGCTGCAAGTCAGTTAACGTATATTGTATTATGTCACATTGTATACAGAACAACCTGGTGGGTTTTATTGCGTAAAGGCATATCACGGGCATTGAACTATTAATGTGTGAATTTTGTGGTTGCAAGTCAGTTTACTTACAATGTATTAAATCACATTATGATATATGCCAACGATCTGGCGGGTTTACTGTCATATGACAATCTCTTCTGGCCACCTAGAAATATGTTGAAGAGACCTTAAGTGAAATCCAGACTGGAATCATGTTTAAAAATCTGGGTTCTAGCGGGAGTTGCACTCGTAACTCCGGGGCTTGGAAAATAGGCATTGTGACGAAGGTTATCATATTCACACTAAGTAAAAATAACTTGAATACACGTGTATCAGTACGGTATAATATTGTTGGATATTTTTTTTAATATAAAGGGAGTCCACCTACACTAAGATGATTTGCGCCATTATCTTAAAACCAAATACAAAGTTTATAGGTTGTCCGGAAAGTAATATTGTATTTTCAGACCAAGTTGAAAGGCAAAGTTTACATATGTTGTTTATTCTGGATCGAAACATTGATCATTGACATCAGTAGTAATTGACTTTCCAGAGCGGACACCATCTTTGAGTATCACATTACCATTATAATTTTTTTAATGATGTCTCTAAAATAAGACCTGTCAACCTCCATGTCCTATTTTTTAAGACGACTGTCTCCTAACTCGAAGATTGCGGTTTCAAATTCCGCTGGAATCCAGATGTTTTTTAAAAAGGATTCTAGTCTGTTTTTCACTTCTAGCATCTTTAACGTTTTTCTGGTTGGTTTGAAAAGATGAATATATGCCAATAAGCCCACCAGGTTGTACTGTGTACATCGAATGTGTAATACATTACTATAGAAATATGTTAAAGATCTCTTAAGTGAAAACAAGATTGGAATGCCACTTGAAAAAAAAAATAGGTACCACCTGGAATCAAGTCACAACTTCTGGGTCGTAATTCAAATACTAACAAGATTATGGGTGTCATGAAATGTATACGGTGCTAGAAAAGTTTTGCACTTTACTCTCTGCTTATCCTGAAGGTGAAATGGAGTAAGGGCTTATATGTACTCATATATTTCTCACAATAAGTACATTTTTTTAAAAGCATTATACAAACCTGAGAAAACAAAATAATATTCATTCATTGACATAACTTAACCTTCTTTATCAATCCATTCTCACCATCGATGACATACAAAATAAGAAAGAATTCCTTTTGAAACATCTTCACGATATTACCAGTCGTTTTGCTTCATTTTCCCACCCAAATGACATGAACCTCCATTAAACTCTGATCTGAAACCGATGCTGTGATGGTTACATTTGTTTTGAATGTCCTGAAAAGCATTCAAACCTTCAGAAATTTCAGAAATTTTCTGAAAGAAAACCAAGTAACGAGACTTCTGTGCCTGAAAAATAATATATTTTTTCTTGTTTGAAGATTGTTCTTAAAATGTCTGAATTTTTTTTTTAGTAAATAGCGTACACATTATATGGAAATGCGTAGGCTGTGATGCAATGAAATTAACCTCCTTCGGATTTTAACTGAAGAAAACTTAGCACTTTTCTATAAAATATATATTTTTGCTATGTTCCATTATTTTATTTTAAGAGTCCTTTTGTCAATCGACTAATAATTTTTACTCCATCGACTTTTTTAATAAAAGATTTTTGTATAAGTAGGACTACCTCCGTCGCCTAGTTGATAGGATACCTGTTGTTGTTTAATAAAAAAATCATGATTGGTTTTTACTTATAAATTCCCCGTCGTGATCTTTGCAGGTAAGGCGAAGAGAAAATATCTACATTTTTTTATATCCAAGCACACAACTTTCACATACTTCATTTATGTACATTTTGTCATGAACTGTATTATATTTTTCATACTTCTTTCAAAACCTGCTCTATTAGTCTAGTCATATTTTCCTCTTTCTACCTCTTCCACTTTCCCACTACACTTCTAATTTGTATATTCATTAGGTAATTCTTTCGCCATTCATTTTCTTCACATGTTCAAAAAAATATAACCTCTTTTTTCATCTTAATCGAAAAGTTTATTTTATTCATTTCAGATTTGTTCGTTCTTTCTTCTTTCTAACATTTACTCTCCATAAGTTTTCTTCATTGCATCATCTCACAGGATTAAGCTTTTATTTTTCTTCTGCTAAGTTCAAAATTTTCTTATATACATCAAAGTGGGCAACAACACACTATCATGTACGAGTATTTCCATTTTTGCTACTGCTGATATTGCGCGGTTGTTGTATATAACATTAAGTGCTCCGTTTACCTTGTCCCCTATCTTTATTTGAATACCCATTTCAACTCGCACATCACAATACCATCAACTTGCTTATTTAAAAACATTCTGGTTGATTTGAAAAGATACCCATATAAAAGAAACCCACCTACGGTACTGTACTGTATACAGTGCAAATGGTATACAATAATACAATATAGCATTTATTTGTATACTTCAGGAAAAAAAATTCAAAAAGCGGTGAGAAATATAAATGTTGTACTATGGATAATAAATAAATAAAAAATATTGAAGAAGAGAACACTGAGATGGTTAGGACACGAAGAGGGGACGAGAGAAGAAAAACTGAAAAAATAAATTTCCACTGCAATTTTAATTTAAATCATTTTAAAACAACGCCAAAAAAGGTTTGTGAGACCAAGATAAGGATATTTAAAAGAAAGAACTGTAAAAAAATGATTAATTAGATAGAACTGTATGACAAGGTGAATGAAAGTGGTCAAGGTGAAAGTTGATCAGTATTGCGCTTCTAAGACCAAAATTGTGTTAAAGGCCAGTATCTAAAAACTAGCATTCATTTATGGAGGAAGGTGGGTGTGGAATCCAGGTCATAGCTATGTGTTAATTTGTATTAATAAGTGTTTTTTTTCTTTTGCATGTTGGTTGTGTAATTTGTCTTCCTTAAAAGCCTTATAAGATGCCTTGGTTTTCGATTTCTGGAAGATCTTTTTCAGGATTTTATTGTCATTGATTTCAGGAAGTTCCTTTTCACATTTGCGTTATCTCTGTATGTGTGATGTTTGTCTATGTACGAGTATGTATGGAGTATTTTTTCTCGTTATTCGAGTTGTGTGGGTTTTATTCCATTTTTTCCCCTATGAGCAATCACGCCATCACAAATGTCGACCTGAGATATGAGTCACAACTTTATCCTTAATATGAAATGCCTCACAGACATGCTAATGTATGTCTGTGACGTATTTAACGCATAAATGACCTTTTCATGTTAAACTTTAAAAAAATTAGCTCACAAAATCTTACCTTTCTTGTTCGGATTTCACCATAGGTGCTTAGTAATTTATTCTTTAAGAGCATCTATAAAGTTTGATATACGAGTATATTATGTACATTTATTTGATTCCAATATTTTATTGTCGGGGTAGGCAGTAAGGATATATCATCCGATTTTCTTATTTCAACACACATATTTCTCCTTTTCCATATCCATACACCTTATACAACTCCCACGATTTTTCTGATTTTTACATTTCCTTCTTTTAAAATATCATTCAATTGATCCAACAATACTTTCCTTGGTCTTCTTCTACCTCGCTTTTTACTCATGTTTGTATTATATATGTTTTTGTAAATCTTCCTTCATTCATTCGTTCTACATGCCTAAACCATTTTAGAGTGCTCCTCTCCATCTTACTCAACACGTCGACTTTAGGTTCGCATTCATCCCTAATAACTTTTTTACGTATTCTGTCATACATTTTCCCTCCGTTTATTCTTGTTTTTGCACAGTACAGCGTTTATTCAGCTTTTCAGTTTTTTTCCTCGTCCATATTTCACTATCATACATAAAAGTTGATACACAAATGCTGTTGTGGACTTTCAGTTAAGCATATTACGATACTATCTGGTTTGAGTATACGAGTATATGTTTTGTGCCCTATTGACTTTCTTCCCTATCGCTACACTCTGTTAGGTATGTAACGTTACTCTTCCACCATCTGAGAAAAAATATCCAAATAGGAGAATTCCTCAACCTTTTATTTTTACCCAAATATGGCTTTTACATTTGTTTTCACAATTTTCTATCACCATGACTTATATAACAGATAGCACATTTTTTTATCACCATGGCTTATATGATAGAGAGCACATTTTTTTATCACCATGACTTATATGATAGAGAGCACTATTTTCTATCGCCATGACTTATAGGTATGATAGAGATCACAATTTTCTATCACCATGACTTATAGGTATGGTAGAGAGCACCATTTTCTATCACCATGGCTTATATGATAGAGAGCACAATTTTATATCACCATGACTTATATAACAGAGAGGACAATTTTTTATCACCATGACTTATATGATAGCACTATTTTCTATCACCATTACTTATACGAGTAGGTATGGTAGAGAGCACAATTTCCTATCACGATGACTTATATGATAGAGAGCACAATTTTGGTTTTGGTTTTAATGTAGTAGACTTTCTTTTTTTACAGACACTATGAGTCACTTAAATTAGTTGAATCTAACCATCGTTTAACTCACTCAACAAAATCAGTCCATCCTGTGAATACCTCGCCAAAGAAGGAAGAAATAAAATTTTCATGCATATATCATCACGCAAGTTTCCCTGTTGGAGAAGGCA
This sequence comes from Odontocerum albicorne, assembly GCA_949825065.1. NCBI lineage: Eukaryota > Metazoa > Arthropoda > Insecta > Trichoptera > Odontoceridae > Odontocerum > Odontocerum albicorne. Next base: position 15,857,972 of record OX463859.1, read on the forward strand.
GAGAAAATAGAGTACTTGATTTACTACCGCGGAAAACATTAAACGCCTCCTTTTCATCAACACACCTTCCATACAGCTCCAACGATTTATATTACTTTTTATATTTTCTAGTTTCAAAATATTATTAAGCTTGCCTAGCTACTCTTCCCTTATTTTTTGTGGGTAAATATTTATTGATAAAAAAAAAACAAATTAATATTATTAATTTATTTTATGCAAACAAAAATTTGAATGGGTTTCAAACCTTAGACTAACGATACTGTTGAAATTCATGATTCGACTGCAAAAAAAAAAACAAATTCATCTTATAAAGCTTTTAAGTAAGAAAAATCTTCGTTCATTGTAAATAATTTGTAAGTTTTCGTTTCTTTCAGAAAGTTTTACTTTTGTTAATAAAAAAAAGAGAAAAATGTTTTAAGTCCTTTGTTTGTATGAAAAGTTTTGTAGGAAAATGGCGCTGTAATTTCATAAAGGAGCATGAATAATGCTAAAAGTTGTTTTTTTATCGAAATAAATATAAAAACACCTTTTTGTGTGTTTTTTTTGTAATTCACAAAGAAAGTTTTTTAGGATTATATTTATTTTTGCAGGGGTTGTTTCCTCAATCGAGTGATATTTTTTATCTTCCTGTTTTTCTTTTAAACCAGCAAATCTCAAATCTGTTTTAAGCTTTCAATCATCGTTATTTAAAATGTTTTGTGTGTTAAATTTAAAAAGCCTTGGTGTGTGACGTTTTGTTCCTTCATAAACTTTAATTCATTGATTTTACAAAAAAACTACAACCTGAGAATTCCTCATTTTTATTTTTATACAATGTCCTGTTTAGAAGTACTAAAATTAGCGTAAGTAGTACTCTCTTTTGCGTAACACATTTTTCCTTCACGCAATATTCATTATAAGTATCAGGATAATTAACCCGGAGGTTGCGGGATCGATTCTTGTTAGAACCCTTGATTTTTTAAAAAGGATTCCAGTCTGGATTTTCACTTAAGGCTTCTTTCACATCTATCCGGTTGGTTGGAAAATATTGCCACATAGCAATACACTAGGTTGTACTGTATTCGAAGAAAGTTTTATACAATGCAATTAATGGTTGTGAAGAATTAGACCAAGATATCCTAATCTCAGTGCAAATTTGAATAAATCTCAATATACATATAGTGCAAATTTGAGGGAAAAGCATGTGGGAGAAAGACCAAAGAAATCATGGTAAGATCAAGTGAATGATATTTTGAGAGAAAAAAACGTTGAAAGTTAGAGGAATCGTAGAAGTGGCATGAAAAGGTGTACGAGTGTTAAAAAGGCGAAAGATATTTGTCAAGGTGGGAAATTCTGGTGATCGGGTCTCTGTCTAGCCCGTTAGTGAGATGGCGTTATGTTATGTACGGAATGTTAAATCATTGTAGGTGAAACTAAGGATGTTTGTTGAGATAGCAAAGTATGATGCACTGCCCTTTCAGCCTACCCTGACGGGGAAATGGCGTGATGGTATATATGTATGTATGTATCCCCCTTTTTTACATCTTTCAACAATAAGCCTTTAAATTTAATATAATCATATCAGTTATGGAATGGGAACAGAATATAGAACAATAGTCACTTTCTCTCAAGTATACGAATTGCCTACTAACGTTCACTTGTATTAACATAGGCATACCCCTTTAAAATTCACTCCAAGTGGCATTCACACAAATTTGTATGGAAAAGTCAGGCAAGAGCTTTTGCTCTGTACGAGTACAACTGTCAAAAGCAATTCCGAGAACTCTTTGATATGAGCAGGCGCTGTTTCTCAAACTTTGTGACATGAGAACATACATTAAACAGCTACACTTAGGCATCCCATAACGGGTAGAGAATGGATTGTTCCTATATTGTATAACACTTTCGTTGTAAACAGTACAACCCTATAATTTTAAAAACAAGTTTAAGTCTAGTTTTCACTTAATGTACATATCATCAAGTCGTATATCTTCACTTAATGTATATATCATCAAGTCATAAGCTTGACAAGAAGTGTGCTCCGGTACCTTTTTTTTTTTTTTTTTAAAAAGCACTCAGTATTTTTTTGCGGTGGAGCGCAGGGAGTGGCGCTTCACCATCTACGGTTTACAAAAAGCTTGACAAGAAGTGAGCTCCACAGCTTTATGGGGACATCCAGTGCTTTTTATTAAAAAAAAAAAAAGCACTGGATGTCCCCATAAAGCTGTGGCTGAGATTGAACCTACAAACTAGACATGGCAGATTGCATATCATTGATCAAGGGAAGAACTTGAAAATAAATGCTGCTCTCCTCGCCAGACTTCTCTTTATTGTCAATGAGTTTCAGTAAATACGATGCACTTGTGAAGGGTTATATTATAATACCAGATAAGTGGTTTTTGTTTTCTATACAAATTAATTAACAATTGACATCCCGTTTAAACATACTCGTACATAGCTGTATGCTCTTTCTAACAATATTGATCTTTTGATCAGTTAATCAATTATTTGATCATATAACACACAAAGGAGAAGATAATTTGAGAAGATTTGTGTCAACAGAAAGTGTGGAAGAATGATGTAAGAGAGGTAGACCACCAGCTCGTTGAACGGATTAAGTCAAGAATGCAACAGCATTCTATATGACGACAACATTCCGAGAGTACCCAAGTATGAAGTGGTATGCAGATGGATCGGAAAGATCACGATCTTTATTCACGATGAACCGACCTAGAAGAAGAAAACGATATATGATATGTGTTTTAAACCTTTTCTTGCTGTCAGCATTATTGAATAATGAGAGATAAAATCTTTGCTTCTGTTTCTTCAACTTATCGTATAGAGAGTTGCCTTATAGGTTTATTCATTTCAACATTTAAGAGCCACATGGGAGTTACGTCAGTCAGAAAGTATAAGACTCAAGTTCTAGGAAAAATGATGTAGGTTTGTCTTTATTGTTTTCTCATTTCTTTGAAATTTTGCGCAGTGCCATTTGATTAACTTTAAAATCCCCCTTATTTTTGTTCTCAGAAAAACAAACAATGACACAGAAAGTATTTAATTTGATAGCTTCAACAAAAATATTTTTTTTATTAGAGCAATTCTAGTATATGAAAGTATACACCAGATAACACTAGAGCTGCAAAACAAAAATAACTTAACATTACGAAAATGAACAACAAATGTGGAAAAATAAGTTTTGTTTATTTTGATAATAAAAATACTCATCCGAGATAAGAAACGTAAAGTGTACCAAGAAAACATAAAAAAACGAGTATATGAAACTGATCATGATGAATGTATATATTTTTACACCCCACGAAACCGATGCGTTTGTGAGTGTAAGACACCGGTACAAAGAACTGTATCATAGGTGGATGGCTGCTGCGCAATTCTCGAAGAATTCAGCTCACGTTCAGAGGCGTAGGTCAGTGAAAAGGTAGCGGGGTGAAGAGATTCATCTTAGGCAGGTATTAGATGATCGCAAGTAAAACACAGTAGGCAAAGTGAACTGAGAGGGTATTTATTTGGTCTTTGGCGCTTCTTATGTGCGGCCGATCGCTCATCGCAAGCGCCTGTTTCCGCCACTGCATGCGGTCACACCTCGTGAAATACCACAATTTTCAGGAGTTTTGCGCATGCAGAGGCCGGCCGGCGAGCGATATATCGCTCGCCGGAGACTATAGTCTCGCGGTGGCCGCGCACAAGTCACATTTCCGTTGCGGTCGCGACGCAGCGCGGACCTCAACAAACATAAATATTCATACAAAAACCCAAATAATATAACTACGAATTTATACATGTCAAACAAGAAAACAATTAAGAAAACAAATACACAATTACTTTATGATGACGCATACGCCCGATACAGTGAGTTTTTGTGTTAATGTATGTGCATATCTTCTTATATGTGTAACACAACTGGGAGCAAATAGCACCAGATCGAGTAAAATGGCATAGAACGTTTTTAAGTTATCAGGGACCTAATGGAATGGCATATAACTATTTTTAGTTGTCAGGGACCTAATGAAAAGAGAGTAGGCATGCTGTCAATACTGAGGGTCCATGCTCTTTATATTATATGATATAACATTAACCTAATTTGTACTGGGCCTTCCATTTTACTCGCCACGGGTAAGGGTCATTTATTCATTCATTTGTGTGCTGGTGTGTAGAATATATGTGAGTGGGAGATAATACAAATATATTTATGTGACGTTTATCAAATTGTCGTTTTTTTTTTGTATAACATGGATCCATCCAGTAAGTGGGCATATTTAATTTTATATAAAAACATGAGTACATAATGTAAAAAATAATTGAATATCAAGTCAATATCATACAATTTTGAGCATTAACCCTTGAAAACGGACTAAAATAATACAAACAATAAATTAGGCTTACACACGTCTTAAGTGGGAAATATTTGAGAGTTGTGGAAACGTTATCATGCAAAACATTTGAAATGGAAGCCGCTTTGAAAGGGTAACTTTACAAAATTTCAATTCCACTTATCTCTTCGGTAGTGGTGTGGCGGGTAATCTGAATAGAATAACATTTTAATTTTCAATCAACCCTCCTTTGTCTGCGGTGATGGCGCTCAGATGAGAATTGTAGATATACATTTCTATGCATAACATAGCTATATAAGTAGAAACAAAAGGTTGTAGGAGTGAAATGATCTCGCTATAATCTGGATTTTCAACAACAAACGAATGTCATAATGTTTCTTTTCAATAGCAAGAATATACCAAGAGTGCAACTTGGTGGATGACTCGTATGTGAACATATTGAGTTGAAAGTTATCTGAGTTCACGAGGAGACTAAGGGGTTTTATCCTCGTTATCTATATAATTTATAGAATTTGAGAAGACATATTACCGTGACTGGAATGTACAAATGATGAACACTTTTAATCAAGATTAAAATATTCACAACAGTATTTAAGTACCAACTTTGATGTATGGGAGTGAAATATGGACATGGAAAAATACTGACAAATAAATGTTGTAGAAATGTGTACACTTAGAATAAATACTAAATCAACTAGCCCCTAGGCATTGAGGAAGCAATATTATTTTCATTGACAACAATATTAATATAGTTTGCGTTGTTATACCTGACAAAATCCATGCCGTTTGATAGACACCAAGTATTGAATATTTATCATTATCTCATCTATAACTATAATTTACATCTTTTTTGAGATTGTTGATGGAATAAAATTTGGTATTTAGTTTGATTTGCTCTTATTATCACCTTAATTAAGAAAAAATACTTCAGCATTTAATAGAAATATAACGACATTTTATTATTGAATTGAAGTACGTTAATTTAGCACACGTGATGTGAACAAAAATTGAAGTACAAAAATTTGAAAAATGTTTTTCTAAAATATCATAAAAACAGTTGACTTGATGAAATTTAGATGAAATCGTGCCATTAAGTATGGAGCGCGTGAAGTTTAAATTTCCTATTTGCTCACCGATCACGTGCTTCCGTGATGTCTCCAGTGAAATGGTTTTCCCTGTGACATCAAGGTGAAGTCAAGAAAACACCACGTTAAGTCGTGTGTGTGATTAATGAGATCTGTTGGGATTTCTTCTGGGTAGGTGAAGAAGCCTTTCAAAGGTTTCAAAAATATCTTGAAGTTGTTTGTATGAGAACAAGTTAAAATATATAAAATACTATACTTGCTAAGACATAACGAACCTCAAAAGGTTTTTTTTTCATTAATTTAATTTAAAGTTACGCCCTAATCAGGATAAAAAAATAATGACAATTTAATGTGAAATTAAAACACTTAAACTTTGTTTTCTTTCACGTTATTTTACGCACATCACAATGCATTTCAACACTTGCTGTGTTATCATCAGGTGAATTGACAAGAACTGAACCATATAGTATACTAATTACACCATAGTGTGTTTTGTTTATGTTAAAATATAGTAATATAAGTGTATGTTAAAATAGAGTAATAATGTCTATACTATTTGTTGTGTTTATGTTAAAGAGTTTAAGTTAAAATAGAGTAATAATGTCTATACTATTTGTTGTGTTTATGTTAAAGAGTTTATGGTGAAATAGAGCTTTAATGTCTATACTATTTGTTGTGTTTATGTTAAAGAGTTTATGTTAAAATAGAGTAATAATGTCTATACTATTTGTTGTGTTTATGTTAAAGAGTTTATGGTAAAATAGAGCTTTAATGTCTATACTATTTGTTGTGTTTATGTTAAATAGTTTATGGTAAAATAGAGCTTTAATGTCTATACTATTTGTTGTGTTTATGTTAAAGAGTTTATTGTAAAATAAAAGGAGAAATGGGGTTAGAAGCAGAGAAGATAATACATTTAATTGATTATTCATGATGTTCTTTATTTTGTTTGTTTGTCTTATGGATTCGAGACTTTTATTTTGTAATATGTTTTTGAAATGTTATATTTTTGTGTTTATTGGGTGTGAAAACGATTAATCATGTGTTATTAAGTGTTTAGCAGTTCAGAAAAATAAGATAATTTCATTTTATATAAACGCGATCGATATATTTCCAGAATGTAAATATCATAATTATTGGTTTACATTTTAGGTAACATAAATTGAATTCCTGGCTCCATAAATAAATAAAACAGATTCTTAACTTTCAAACAAAAACCAATGAACGAATTTATTTTAACAAAAAACGTTCAGGTTAATGTAATATTAAAATCGGTCATTATTTTCGGAACAGCCTAACATAATAATATATCTGTATTCAATAAAAGTTGGGTCAACACACCCTTTTTATTTCATTTAAGTCATTAATGTTAAAACTTCTCTACTGAATTTTTAATATTTCGCTAGGAAAATATAATACAAACTGGAAGAGCTAACTTTATAAAATGTTGTGTTCGAAATGAAAGTATAATACGGTGGCATTAAAACTTTTGGGTTGAACTCGCTGCTTGTTATTCGGAGCTTTGTTTATCCTTTTTATAATACGTATTGATTGAAATTTAAAATATATTGAAAATGAGCATGCCCAAGAAAACGCAAAATATTTAATCCAATATTTAAATGTTATTATTATAAAAAAATATTAACTGCTTTTATTTTCAAAAGAGATAATAAAATACTTGACATAATTCTACAATTACTTAGTAAAAGGGATAATATTTTATTGTTCGTCAATAGTTTTTTGAATATATTATCATATATAACGATATAAGCGCATAGTATATATAAAGATCACAGTATATATAACGATATAAGCACATAAAAATATATAAACACATAGCAATTAACCCCTGGCGGGGTAAATTGCTATGTGCTTATCTATTCCAACCAATAAGAAAGGTGTTGATGAGGTGTTCAGTAAAATCATGCTGTTTTTTTTTTTTTAATAAAGTTGGGTACATGAAATTGAACCCTCAACTTTCGAGTTGTAAGATATGCATGTTACAAAGTAGGTTGCCAAATATGAAAATATTAAAAATAAGAAAGCTTTATGGAATTTAATCAAAAACTTATAATAAAAAAAAATGTATTTTTTTTGTAAATAAAATTACAACAATTATTGGCATATTTAGTAAGACCATAATGTTCCGACCAGGAGTTGCGATGTCGATTTACATTGGAACTTTGTTTTATTTGAGATATATTTTGCCCGATTTTCACTAAAGGCTTCTTTAACACATTTGTCGTTGGTTAAAATATATTTTTGTATAAAATAAACCTGATGGGTTGTATTTCATACAGTGAAATTGTGGAACAATTCAATTTTAAAGATAATACGAACCTCATTTAATTCAATTTTAAAGATAATACGAACCTCATTAGTAACTCAGAAATTACAGAGTCAAATACTGGAATTGGCAGAGTAAAGTAAACTAGCGGGTTTGAAAACTAATATTGAAGGGACAAAATATAGGTCACCACATGTCACTCATCAATCTTGCTTGACGGAACACAGTAAAAACAGTCCCAATAGTATATCTACGTAGGACATAGTGTTTCATTGAGGATTGCACTTTCAGTTAAACAAATTGAAGAGCAAAACATATTTGGAGTTTCTTTGGTTGGCTGAACTATTTTGCTAAGAACAATCTCCCAATTTGTCTTAAATGGAAGGTATTTAACAAATTCATCTAACTAGTACCTTAATATGGGTACGAAACTTAGGCGCTTTCTGTTCAAATTATACAGATGCTTCAGACAACACAATGCAGCATGGAAAGGTGTGTGCTAGGTTATCCCAGAATATACCACAAACGCAATGAGTGGATACGCTCAAACAAAAGTTGATAGTGTTATTGAGGCTGCAAAAACATTGAAATGGAAGTAAGCTGTATATGACAGCCGAGCGTCATGTCCAGCTTACTTCCATTATACATTATACGACCATCGTTGGACGTATAATGTATTCGTAATTCAGTGGTATCCAGTAGGCAGAATGAGGCATGTTAGAAGACCAAAGGTACGTTGGGTGGATGAAATATGTAAAAAAGCAACAATGACGTGGCAGCAGAGTATAAAGGACAATATTTCTTGGAAACAACTTGGAGAGGCCTAACATACATCTTACAGTGGATGAATGCGGGCTAATGACGATGATGATATTTAAATAAGTATTTATGTTGAAATATCTAGCAAGTAAATATGCGAAAATATTAACAAATATACATTTTGTATTTCTATTTATATTTTAAGCAAAAATAATTTTCAAAGTATCATCAAAGCGACTTTTTTTTAATTTTCTTAGTAAAATAAATAGTAAAGCAACGGAAATTGAACGCCAAAAAAAGAAGAAGAAAAAAGTCAAATATTTCCTTATAAAATAATCTGAAAGTTTCGAAATCGATGAGTCTGACATTGTTAGGGCAGTAATTAGTAAACGGTAATTAAGAAAAGATTCCACTTAATTATCAAAATATTTAAGCCAAGTTAATTAAGATTAAGAAATTAAGGGAATATCTTAATAAATTAATTAAATATAATTCATACTTTATTTTCTTAGAATCATAGCCTTGTAGATAAGATTCGTGTTCGATTTTCTTAGAATCATAGCCTTGTAGGATACGTGTTCGATTTTTTTAAGAATCATAGCCTTGAAGGTAAGATACATGTTCAATTTTCTTAGAATCATAGCCTTGTAGGTAAGATACATGTTCGATTTTCTTAGAATCATAGCCTTGTAGGTAAGATACATGTTCGATTTTCTTAGAATCATAGCCTTGTAGGTAAGATACATGTTCGATTTTCTTAGAATCATAGCCTTGTAGGTAAGATACATGTTCAATTTTCTTAGAATCATAGCCTTGTAGGTAAGATACATGTTCGATTTTCTTATAATCATAGCCTTGTAGGTAAGATACATGTTCGATTATTTAGAATCATAGCCTTGTAGGTAAGAAACGTGTTCCATTTTCTTAGAATTATAGCCTTATACTCGTAGGTAAGATACGTGTTCGATTTTGGTTGTATCCCGATTTTATTTAGTTTCGCCGACATTTACTTTAAACTTAACGTATTTTTTTTGGAGGAATGGAAGAAATTGTTATATAAATAAATAAATATAGGCTTATTTACAATAACATAACATGTACATATTCACATACGTGTTTGTCCTGAAATTACATGTATATTTTAGGATAATGTTGAAGAAAATACATTTAAGAGTGAAGCTATCAAAAGGTCTAAGCTCATCTTAAAGTCAAGATATACCCCCATCAATAGAGGGAGAACCCGGCCGCGAGGACGTAAGATATTTTTCAGCCTACACCCTTTTACATGTAAATTTAAAAAAAAAATCACGACATTAAATAAAATGCCATAATCAAATTAGTTAATTAAAAAACAGTTCACAAGCAAAATAGTGTGAAAAATGCAATGCTCAAATAAATATTTATTTACATACATCGTACATATAAATATGTTGTGTATACACATACTTATACATCCCGCAATCACGCTTTCTAAAGTAAAGGAAATAAAACTCATTGAAAAGAGAAGCCACCAAAAGGACCCGGTTTATATTTCAATTTTAGGCCCCCAGATCGCATTGTACAATGAAAGTCTAATATCAGCCTTTTTTTTATTTAATATTTATACAATAAATGTAAGGTAGTGCAATAAATCTAAAAGTTTGGAGATCTGTATTCTCTACTTTATCCAAGCAGAGATGCGTAATGATATGTATGTACGAATATATCGTACACTGGGAGAAACAAGTTGAAAACGGATTTGTAGAGATAATACTTTTCGTGCAGAACAATTAATCTTAATCAGGCTGGGATAGCAAACTTTGATAAAAAATACCATACAGAGAAGAAGTCAATTAATTCCAGCATAATCCTTTTGTATTTTAAATGAGAAACATAGTTAATAGTTTCCTCATTAAGACCATTATCGCAGATCTGATCTACTCGTATAACAATGCCTTGCAATCTTGACATAGATATTTCTATTTCGTTCGATATATCCTCTTCTAATAGCGATCTTATAGGATTCTTGAATTGAGATATACCTGGAACTTTGAAAAATCCTTCGTCAGTGGCCGGAAGACAAAAATATTAAGTAATTCTCGCTCCAACATGCGTTGAAGGAGCTGACATAACTAAAAACAAAAATCTATTTTCGCTTTGAAATTATTTTCTTTAAAGAGAAACATAACTTCTGCTCATTATTTTCATATTTAAGTCAAAACACTAATGATTTATCTCTTTTTATATTTACTTTTTGGAAAAATAACAAGTGTGACCAGCAAAATTTTGTCAAGGTTTTTATCAGCTTCATTTTTAGTTGCTCTAAAGACATCACTTATTTTTATCTTTTTGTCTTGAATAATAAATAGGCGCTTAGTTTTGTGGTCAAGATACATGAATAAAATGTAGAAAATTGTCAGTTAAAATAAAAAAAATGTGTGCTCTATTTTGGGACTTCTCGTATGTTGATAAGTTTAGTCCTAACATATTGATCGTATGAAAAAAAACGCTATCGACAGGAGCGAATTAAAACTATTGAAAAAGCAATTATTACCGGTCATCGAGTAATGTTTGATTTGATCCTTGTTTTTCAAAAGTGAATGGGATAATTGACTGTCCGAAGTTACCGGAATTGATTGACTTTCGAATTTCTTTGAAAAATACGAGATTGCAGTATATATTCCAGTGTGAGAGTTGAAGAACTATTTTTTACTCGAATTCTCCCGTTCTCAGATTGCATTGATTGGGTTATGACTGTGCTCCAGTCTCGGAAATATTTGATGACAATCTAAATGCTTTTAAAATTTCTCTTGAAGAGTGTTTTTGTTTATCTGAACCATAAATATGACGCCACAATGTAATTCTTGTTTTTTTTTCTCTGCCGTTCTTTTCGTTGACTTGGTTTCTCTCAAACTTTTTAAGATATATTAATACGAGTATATTGCAGTTTCGTTGTGTTTTTTTTTGTATTGGAGCGAATTTATTGGGCGTATGCACATTTGTGTATGTTAAGACTTTTAATTGCCTGAGCCTTGACCTGTCTCAAGTTTGTATTTTATTTATGGTGGTTGGTTGGTATGCATGTGCGTACTGCATTTCGATTTTTTGTATATGATTCATATAAATGTTTATAATTTTTGTGACAAGTTATATTCATATTCCTGTGCCATTAAAATGTATGATTTGGGTATTACTTATGTAACCTTATTTGATGGTCGATAAAAAACCGTGCGTTTAAATAAATTATGACGAAATAAATTCATTTATTCTAGAGAGCTGTTTTTATGTCACAGTATTAGAAAATATAGAATGCCAGACTAAGTAAAACAAATATTGTAATTAACTTTATAAAGACCAAATCGATAGTATTGAAAATTTAATTTGATGAAAGATCATATTTTTCAAAGTTAGATATTTGATATGTTTTCAAATTATTTCTTCAAATTTACACAAATTTCCAACAATATTCATTTACATCCTATAAAACAACTAATTGAAATTCGATATGGTAAATTCACTCAGGGCGATATAAATTAGTTACAAAAAAGCTTTGTTAAAAATGTATCAATCTTTTGCGCGTCGTAAATATACCTTTACTGTCAATAGAAAACTGAACATTATGAATAATGTACGAGCATACTGGTGTTAATACTTTTGCGCGTCGTAAATATACTTATACTAGAAACATTATCAAGAAAATTATTTAGATTTTTCCCATTCGAAAAGTGCCTGTTTAGAGTTTGGCAATCGACTACCTTGGAAAATAAAAATCGTTTTGTTTCTATATTATTATTATGATGTTTTTCTATTATCCAAGGAAAATTTTGTCTTTATTTATTTAAAACGAATTTTTTGAGTAGGTATGTTGCTATTTTTATCAAAATTCTTCTATGCGCGAGATACAGTATTTCAGTACCTATATGGCAGTATTTCGCACTTCTGAATATAATTATGTTTAAATATGTCAATGTTTATACTTTCGTATCGTAACATCTTACAATTCGTATTAATACGGTTCCTAAATTGAAAATTTTAATTAAAATACGTATTATTTTTATGGTCCAAATTCACTCTGTGAAAGAGTATGAAGTTTAAATATAAAATAGGCTTGATTAACATAATTAAACAAAATGGTTCGTTACTCCACAGAAACACTTTTTCAGAACTTTTTAACACTCAACCTTTGTCAGATATTTATCAAATCATTAGTTATATATTATTTTTATCATTGTTCAAAAGGCGACGCAGTGAATCTGGTTCCGACCTTTCGCTTTAATACATCGTCTAAAAGAAGGACCATGCAGTAACTTGTGCCATGAGCTATCAATATATTTTTGAAAAAAAAAAGGGAATTTTTATAATATAGCGCATTCAAAAATATGTAACGAGGTAACTCTTTAACTGAGGGAGAACAAGTATTGAAAATCATTTTGGAAGTCTCCCCATATCTATGAGATTGAAGAATTGAAGCAAATGTTGCGTGTGATGAGAAGTTATTGGATATGATGTTGATGTAGTTGTTTTGTATTATTGTACACTTCCATTGTATACAGTATAATCTGTCAGGCTTATTGCTATGGAGTTATCTCTTACGACCAATCAAAAAGGTATTACAAATGTCTTAAGGGTAAATCAGACTAGAGTTTTTTTTTTAAATTTCATCGAATTACACTTTTGTTGTATACAATACAACTTGGCGGGCTTATTGCCATGTGGAAATATCTTTCAAGCAACCAGAAATATGTTGAAGAGGCCTTATGCAAAAACCAGGCAGGAATCCTTTTAAAAAATATCTGGAATCCAATGGGAATCGAACCCGTAGTCTTCGGGCTGGGAGACAAGCTTCTTACCAACTAGACCGCGAAAGTCGTCAATTAAGCTCCAATGAGAATCAAATGCACAACCCCTGTGTTTGAAGACATACGTCATACTAACTGAGGTACAGAGGTAGTCAGCAGGTCGTCCATTTTAATGTTGAGATTATGTTTCTGTTGGAATTGTGATTTTAGTGTGTGTAAGGATGTTATTGCAACGTATTTATGTTTCAGGTGAGTTTATCAGTGAAGATAAATGTATGAAATTTGTATTTAAAGATTGAGATCACTTCGTCACAGATTTGTATTAAGGCAGCAGTTTTCAATTTCCCAAAAATACAGGGTTTTAGCATTATATTTACTTCCACTGGACGATTTGCCTTTCCATTTGAACGATGCTCATTTTAAATGTTATACTGTAGATAATAAAAAAAATATGCGTAATAGTAAAATATTCACTATTCATATATTTATTAAAACAGTTTTCAAATGCAAATAATCCATTAACAAGACAAAAACATATTTTTTTAGAACAAGACATGTTGTGATTATACTATACATGGTATACATATTTTGTTTCCTAATACCCACATCACCCCTCCACATGGTTCACGAACCGCGAGATAGGGTAACCTTCGCTAATCCTCATCCCCCACTCAATATGAATTCCATCACTCATCTCCTGAAATAGTAACTAAAGTGAGACGTTCTGAGAATTAAATATTCTTGGAGCAGCAAACTTGATATGTTCTGAGTAAATGCTGTTATAACCCTCGGCGCCTTGTAATTGACAACCGTTGCAAAATGGGTACAATAATCCTTTTGGGATCTTAGCTTGGAATGAGGAAACCAAAATTTAATAAGAATTTATTTGATTAATGTCTCTCTAGCAATTAAATCTTAATATGTCTCGAAGGTTGGTCGTGAAAAGATTGTGTAGTAATAACATAAGTAGATTATGTTGTCAGCATCGGCATTGGTTGGCTAATTAAATAAATGAATAGTTCTGAATTTATTGGAGGGAATGAGAAAAAAGTAACGAAAAAGCTGAGTGCATGGATATAAAGTTATAGAAATCTGTCAATTTCAAATAGAACATATATAGGTACACATGTGTTAATTTATATCATTGGCTTGATATTTGTAGCAGGATAAAGACACAAATGAAGAAATACTAAAAAAATCAGGTATTTTCATTAGAATTAAAAAAACATACGTTGGCTCGGCCATGTTATAAAAATCGACGAAGAAAGATTTTACGAAACGTGCTGTTTGTTGAAATAGCAAACGTCAAATTTGAAAGAGATACATCTTGTCGTTCGTCCAAATCTACAGAAAATACATTTTTCGTTCAACCTAGATTTCATGCATTGTTAGAAACAAGCTTAAATGGGATACCTGTTGGGAGGTATTGTTCACGAAGGGCATCTTGTTCATGACCAGGCTTAACTAGCTTACCTGCATCGGAAACAACCACAAAGAAATTAATTCCATGATCATAACTAAATTATGTCTACTAAAATTTTCATTTTTGGGTTCATGCAACATTACGAGATTTGGTCTACAATTTTTTTCCAGTTCATATTATCAGCGTGACGAGATTATGTCTACAAAAATGACCATTTTTCCAGTTCATGATAACAGCGTTTCCAGTTATTGTATCAGCATTACAAGATTATGTCTAAAAAGATAAAACCTTGAAACCGACCATGTTATAACGAAGACTTTTCAGGGAAAAACCTTCCTGTTTCTCTTTGTTCTTCCTGTCTGTAAAAGGTTTTCACAAGGGTCAAACAAAATCCTTCTTGTGTTGGAAAATCCTTTTGAAAAGTCAAATAATTAGCCAAATTGGTGTGCGGACCCCAAAAGGATAAGCCCGAAACAGCAAGGATGCTGGGTGGAATCAAGATAGGCCCTGTCCTGTGAAAAGATTCGATTTAAGAGATCCTTTAGTATTTTGTCTTTCTTTAGAAGTCTCTGGGTAATTAGAAAATGAATTTGAAAAGGGAATGGACCAAGTTTATGAGATTATTGAAGGATTTTACACAAAGACTAATTCTAAATTGCGGTTTGTTTTAAGTTCAAATTTTTCAATTGAAAAAAATCGTGTATTGTTAGGCTTAAACATTTTTTTTTCAAAGGAATGAAAAGTTACGAATATGGGTATTTGAAACTTTTTTTTTACAATTATTTCCTCAATCTAAGCGTTAGAAGGGAAACTGGTTATTTTATAAAATCTTAATTAAATCGTTTTTTTTGTCCTTATAGTTTGTCCTATACCATAATATTCACATTGGGAGAGAGTTTAAGGTATATTTTATTAGTCTTGTATTTATAATTTAATTTAAAACCTTTTTTACTTTCCGTATTGTACTTTGCTGAGGTTGTTTATGCATCATATTTTGAAAGAATTGTTGTATTAAAAATTTTAAGGTTTTTATTTGGATGATATCGACCAGTTTTCTTAGGTCTTTTTTTAATTGTTACTGTGTTATGTAAAAGGCAATACGTTTCGATTATATTGTTAATAAATTAATTATTATTAATATTGAAAATTAACGTTTTGATGCTGTTCGGCGACCACCATTGCCTATTTGGTAAGTTTCTTGCCTTGAACCTAGAGGTTCCAGGTTCGATGATACTCAGTTAAGAAAAACTAAGAGTCCGAGTATAGTTAACTTCATCGACAAGGTAATTAAAAATGTATGTTGACAATATGCACAATATGAGACATACATAATATACGCGGGGCGACGTTTGGGGGTATCAAACGCATGAGTGACTGCAAAGAGTCCTTCTTACTATATAAATTATTCCTTGTTACTATATAAACCTGGTGCGTTACATGGCGAGTGTCCTTTTTATACAACTGATAAAAATAATGTATGGTGACGATCTGCAAGTTGAGTTTCTTTTTCTGTAGTTTTAAATCCGCAGTTTCAATCAATATAGACGATGGCAGTGTATGATCCAGCTAAGTTTTTCAACATCTTCACATCACGTAAAATCTGCGGCCATTTACAATTTATTTATAAATAAATAAATCATAATCTAGTTGGTCTATTGCTACGAGTATGTGTTATTCTCTTTCAATCAATCAGAAAAATGTCAAATAATTCTTAAGTGAACACAAAACTGGATTTAAAAAGATCTAGATTAAAATATTATACTTAAAACCGCGACCTCCGGGCTGGGAATTAGGCGCTTCACCATATAGGTTGGATAGGTGCCTTTCAACAATATACACATATATAAGAGAGTGCTGTTTAGGCGCTTCACCATATAGGTTGGATAGGTGCCTTTCAACAATATACACATATATAAGAGAGTGCTGTTTAGGCGCTTCACCATATAGGTTGGATAGGTGCCTTTCAACAATATACACATATATAAGAGAGTGCTGTTTAGGCGCTTCACCATATAGGTTGGATAGGTGCCTTTCAACAATATACACATATATAAGAGAGTGCTGTTTAGGCGCTTCACCATATAGGTTGGATAGGTGCCTTTCAACAATATACACATATATAAGAGAGTGCTGTTTACTTTGAACCATTTTCATTCTATAAGTTTATCGAAAAAAAAAACATTTTAAGATGATACATTTAATTAATTCTAATCGACATAAAAATTTATTTCATGTTTTTTATTTGTTTCAGATCCAAGGTGAGATACACTTTTTTCACATTGTAACTGGAGTTTCGAAGAAGTAAGTACTTTCACATATTTTACATTTTTTAACGAACGTAATGTTTTCATTTCTAGGCTGTTTTTTTTATTTATTTACCTCCTATAGTCATATACTACGAGGCATATCCAGAAAGTAAGTGTACTGAATTTTTATAGGTTACATTTTTTTTTATTTAAACAAAAAAATTACGTGGTTACCGTAGTACATATGTAAGCTATTTTTCGACATAGTCGCTATTCCTCTCAATGCAGGTGGTGAAGCGGGGTATCAACTTTTTGATGCCTTCCTCGAAGTAGTTTCCCGCCAATCCCGCCGTCCACTTCTCCACCTCCTCTTTTACCTCCTCGTCGGTTGAAAACCTTTTTCCACCCATGTGCAGCTTCAGGGAGGTAAAGAGATAGTAATCTGAAGGTGCTAGGTCAGGGGAATGCGCGGGATGGTTCAGGACATCCCATTTAAACGAGGCGAGCAGTTCCTTCGTGGCGTTGGCCGTGTGTGGTCTGGCATTTTTCGTGCAGCAGGCAGATTCCCTTTGTCAGCATGCCTCTCCTCTTGTTCCGAATCACCCTCCGCAATTTTTTTAGGGTCTCACAGTATCTTGCAGAGCTGATGGTCTCCCCTTGAGGCATATATTCAATTAAAATTATGCCTTGACAGTCCCAAAACACGGATGCCATGATTTTGTTGGCTGAAATTGTGGTTTTTAACTTTTGGCGGAGGGTGAAGAGGTGTGACGTGACCGTTTTTAAACTCGCGACACCACTTGTACACACTCGTACGATTCATAGCTTTATGACCATATGCAGTTTTCACCTCATTATAAACCTCAACCGGAGGTTTTCTCTTCCAAACGAGATAACGGATGACGCCGCATATTTCGCACTTGGCGGGAGATCGGATTGACACTTTTCACGAAACGTGTTGTCGCGTCGACACTTCTCAACGTACTGACCTCGAACCGGTCTCGTTGCGGAGGTGGAAGGGTCAGGCTACATGGAAGTGTAGCCAACATGTCGAAAATAAAATCCATCCGGTCGTGAGAGCCTCAGTACACTTACTTTCTGGATACGCATAGTATATAGACGTATTCGTAACAGTTAAAAATTACATAATATTTTTTGAAGTCTTAACTTAAGCTTGACGAACAGTATAGTTTTTAAGAGCATCGATTGGCATAAATTATTCGTTGATCTAAGGTCATTTGCTCTTTAGCAATTGGTCATCTATGCTTGGGGTCTAGCTTTTATGTCACTCGTGATCGAAGATTGTTCAGACAAGAAACCGATATACGAGTATTTTGATATGTGTCTGCTGAAATTGTTCAAGTATATTCCGAAGCACCTTGAAAACTTTTTTAAAGAAAATGATTAACCTCAATGATATTTACTAAAAACATCTAACAATATCCAAAGGAAATGTCTCAGAGGAGGCTTTAAACAGAAGGCATTTCTCTTAAAACACCAGCGCATTTATCGCTCAATATGCTACTAAATTTACGTTGTAGCATATTCGATTTCTGAAAAATATCTTAACTGTTTCAGAAAATATGGTGCACCACCAGTCTCCATTTTTCCCGGTTTCAGGTCATGTTGAATGAAACATGTATGGTAAAAAGGATCCCGTGGACTACTTTGTGTGGTCCATTCATCTTGTAGGAGACCTTGCTCTTGCTTATTTGTTTGCAACTCTCCTCGTAATCATCAGCTTCTCAAGACTTTTGTAATTATTTCTAGCAACATTATGTTTGGATTCTTTTTCCTGCACATTGTCGAAAGCTTTTCTGTTATCGCCAATTCTTGGATGTTAGAGACATTAGTGCGCCTTATGGTTCATTAAATACAACAAACATCCACCATTTTTCACTCTGTACGGTACTATAGATAATACAGAATATTTCCCTAGATGAGATATGAGAGTACCGAGGATGATAAACTGGTTGACCTCTTCAAAATTTCTTAACGAATTGTTTATTGACAGTCACCATTAGAACTTTTTAAAATTTTTAGTCCAAGCCGGCAGCTCTTTATTACAACTTTATGGAGAAGATCAGCTACTTCATTCTCTTCATTGACCATAAGTATTATATTGTCTGGAAATATTATATTAGAGATTAAACAACCTTTTATTTAGTCCAAGCCGGCAGTTCTTTATTACAACTTTATGGAGAAGATCAGCTACTTCATTCTCTTCATTGACCATAAGTATTATATTGTCTGGGAATATTATATTAGAGATTAAAAAACCTTTTATTTATGTTTTTTTCGACCGAGTATTGAACATTTAATTTGTTTTATGAAATCAAAATAATGATTGAGCCGTAAAGTTGGTATATTTTTCCTGTATTTATTTAAATGTCCCTTTGTTATGGTTTAATTACGTGGATTATTCAAATTGATTCACAAAAAAAACAATTGATCATGGAACGTAATGAAATTTTGTCAAATATAAATATCTGAAATGATAAATCTAAAACAATTTTTAGTCTATAATAGTGCAACGTTGGGAGTAAAGTGAGGAATTCCTGAAACGTGTATAGTACTCATATATGGAATGAAAAATCAATGTTTACAATTAATATGAAAAATTCATGGAATAATTATATCCATAAAATATATATACGAGTAATTTTCATCTCTGAAATGAATATTTGATCGAATACCTGCTGAACCGTGCAGAAACTTTATCAGAATTCCTGATTGAATTAATCGAAGTTCGCATCGGTTTCAAAGCTTTATGATGCAACTAATGAAAATGTAAACTGAACGAGCAAAAATGTGATCGATCGTGTACCCAGTCTGTGTATAAATTTCAACAGAACAATTTGCGTAACTATTGCTGTCTACAAACAGAATTGAAAACATCTAGGATTATTGTAGAGGTTTTTTAGTTTCAGCAAATTGCAATATGAACAAAAGCGAAGCTTCAAAAATTTTATCGAAAAGGGATGAAATTTTTCGCTCGCTGAAATGAACAACATTAATCAAATGAAAATACAAAATGAACGGGAATTTTTGAACAGGAAACCGTATACTCGTACAATAAGTCTCACTAGTGTTGATATAAAAGGGCATTCATTTTTTATGAAATCTTTACATTTTTTCTTCCTCATAATATTGATAAACTCCTAGATATTGATGATGAGGCGCGCTGTTAAAATCTGTGTTCCAGCTCAGAGATTGCGTTGTCGACTCATGTTGAAACCCAGAATCTTTAAAAGAGGTTTCCAGTCTGTTTTTCACTAAAGTACTTTCTAACATATTTCTGGTTGATTGGTAAAGGTTGCTGTATGGCAATAATCCAGTAAGATAAACTTTATATGTGTATAACAGAGAAGATATGTAAATTAATAAAAATATATTTCATTAATTATAGATTTCCACAAAGTGACTCCATGATTATCTAAGGAAATCTCATATAAACGATTATGTCTTTCAGAGTTTGAAGTATCATTAACGTCTTTTATCAGGAAATAAAAACATCGTTGTTAATTTGAATCTATATAGTTCAATATTTACGGTATATGTTTGTTGAATATAAACAAGAAGGACTATTTCCTTTAAGACAAGTTTAATCCCGCTTTTCAGTGCAAGTTTGCGGTTTATTCTCGCGGGTCTGATCGGAAAATTTCGATTGACGTACCTGAACAAAGATTTTCCATTTCGACTTTTGTGGTTTTTACAGTAAAAGCTTCGAGTGAAATGTCTTATTTGCTTTCAGCTGAAAATAACAATCCTTTTAAAATCTTTATATTTCTTTTAATAAACAGGTTTTACTATAAAAATTGATAAAAAGTGGATATTGTTATAATGAAACCCAAGAATAATATATAATTTATATAAAATAAAAATTGTTTTAATTAATTATGAACGTGAGAAATAATATTAAATAAAAAAAACATCAAGAATTCTTCTTCTTGTTGGATATTCTCTATTGTTTCTACATTATTCCTGGGTTGTGGAGTGCCAGCTTTCTTCGTATCCTTGAGGGACTCTGCCTAGTGGTCAGTCTGCCTGGTGGCAAGTGTTGAAATAAAATGTAAATAATACATACAAACATATATAGTATGTCATTGCTCCGTTTCCTTGGCGGGGTAGGCAGAGATAACAGATCTCTATACTTTCCTATCCAATCACACAACTTTCGCCACCTCGACATTCATACATTTTGTTATGCACACTATTTTATTATGAATACTTCTCACTTTACCTTGTCAACATCTGGTCCACATAGTAAATATTTCATTATTCACTCCCTCCACATATCTAAACCATCTTAAAGCTCTTAGAGATACTTAACGATCAATAATATGTCCGACTTTTCAAAACGCTTAATTGATGTTATCGCGGAATTCAATTGGAAATTATCTCGGTTTGAGGATTTTTAACTTTAAACTTTTCGCGATTCGAAAAAATAACAAAAGTTAAACAACCTTTAGGTCCCTCTTACTAAAAATACAATATTCTTCTAAATGAGTTTTTAACTAAATTAAAACCACGTTTAAGTGTCATAAATATAAGTTAACAGTAAGCATGTTTAATTACATTAATCATAATCAGTTCAAACCCATAATAGGTTTTGACTGCCTGCGGGATTTTTTTGTCATTCATTTGTCTCAGCAAGCTCCCTTTTTTAATTAGTTTAGCCCATTTCGTGATAATTCTAAGACAACCGAACACCTTAGCTTCATCTCCCATCTTTTCCACGACCCATAAGATCGCTGAGTAAAGTCTTCCTTGCAGGTTCAGTGGCCTTCATGCGGTATAAGTGTTTAAATAAGCGCGGTCAAGCAATTTTGATAACGTTTGCTATGTGCCACATAGGGTGTAGAGCTCTATTCTATGAAACTTGATTGAATTGCTTTTTTCTTTGTCAAATTTAACAATCGTTTGTCTTATATCGGTTCATCATCCAATCGAAAAGCTTTTCCAATCAGTGGCATCCAAGGATAATTTTGCTGCAGTCGAAGTTTTCTGTGAAAGTACTGGCAACTTGCTGGATTATTTCAACCCAGGCTTTCATTCACTCCATACTTATATTTTCTGCACTGTGAGACATTTTCCTTGTCTCGTGATGTCGGATCTTTAGCCTTTCGTCGCTGCTATTTTTGATTGAATTGTTTTTTCTTCGTAAAATCTAACAATTGTTTATTACATTAAAAAAGTATTTTTTAATAATAACATTGCGCTAGCCACTGAACCTTATATCGGTACATCATCGGATCGATGAGCGATTCCAATCAGTGGCATTAAGGATAATTTTGTTGCATTTGAAGTTTTCTGTGAAAGTACTGGCAACTCGTTGGACTGTTAGAACCCAGGCTTTTTATCAATTTTCTAATAATTTTATTCCTTAAAATTTAAACATATTTCATAATTTATTAGACATTTATAATCTTAATTGAATTAATGCGTACTTGTCGTAGAACATTTGATATTACAATTTATGAGAAATTAGCGAACTAAATGTGGAGATGGACTTGAAAAGTTTATTTAAGATAGTAATATTGAAATGGTTTGATCACTTTGAGAAAATGAGTTGAAAAGAACTGACAACAAAAATATATTATAAAATGTGAAATAAATTGAGAACAAGGAAACAATTCAATTAATTATAAGAAAATTTTCTTCTTCTTCTTCTTCTTCTTCCTCTTCCTATAGATCATGATCTGTTTGTTCCGCTTAATCCCCTTCTTGCGACGTGGACTGCCAGCTGTCACGCCATCTCTTCGGAGGTCTTCCAGGTAATCTTCTTCCGGCTGGGTTCCCTTGAAGGGCGACACGTGGAAGTCTGTCGTCTTGCATTCTGTTTACATGTTCGTTCCAGTATCGCCTTCGTTGTCTTCCCCACCTGACGATGTCTTCCGTACTACACTTTCTCCTTATTTCGGTGTGTCTGATTCTATCTCTTAGTGTGTTTCCGGTTATACAATACATCTCAGTGTTTTCATTTCCGAGGTTCTCAGGAGAAATTTTGTTCTAGATGTGTTTGCTCTGGTCTATATTCCGTAGGTGGCAATGGGTCTCACACATGTCTTGTATATTCTGACTTTACTTTCTATTCTCATGTGTTTATTATTCTACACCGGTGTTCTTAGGCATCCCGATATTGCAGCCGCCTTATTGACCTGTCTCAAGGTTTCATCATACAGATTTCAATTGCTACCGATGTTCACTCTAAGATACCTAAACTCCATCACTTGCTCTATTATTTTGTTATTCACTGCTAGTTTGCATCTCACCGGGGTTTTAGATATTGTGAGACTCTTTGTTTTGTCCGTGGATATCAACATGTTATATTTAAGTGAGGTTTGATGGAGTCTATATAAATCCTTTGGAGGTCATATTCGGATTTTGCTGTGAGTACTGCATCGTTTGCGTAGCATACAACGCTGACTTTTTGTCTCCCAGTCTGTATCCCATGTCTATGTCTGCAACTTCCTCAATTAGTTTGTCCATTATTAGATTGAAGAGAAACGGGCTAAAGCTATCCCCTTGTCTAATTCCAATCGGAGTAGGGAGAAAATTTTAACAGAAGAAATTGTGTGACAAGAGAGATAGACGAGGACGATAAGTGAGCTGTGTGCGTGAATAGAATGGCGTGGAAATCTGACTTTTTTATGATAACCCTAAGACATACAGTGTGGTGGTGTGTGTGTAATAACTATTGTAGTTAAGTACTTTCGTATGGTATTGCATTATTGTATAACACTTAAGCTGTCTATAGTACAGCCTGGTGGGCTTATTGCCACGGGGCAATCTCTTCCTACCAACCTGAAATCTATTAAAGAGGCTTAAGTTAAAACCAGACTGGAATCTTTTTTAAAAGAACATCTGGGTTTCAGCGGGATTTGAATCCGCAACCTCCAGGCTGGGAGACAGGCGTTTTACCAACTAGGAGGCGGAGGTTGTCAATGTCGCTACTCGTTTGTTCAGATGTCAAATATTTCATTGCTAAGTTTAAAACCTTTAACTGTAAAAATATGTTTTTTTTTGAAGACTTGTTTTAAATAAAATATTATATTTTTTCGTTCCACAAACTAAACTCACTGAATTCGAACATAATCAAACCTAATTTTTGCATTAAATTTAACTATTTTATATTGACGAAAAGAAAATTATTTTAGTGACAGTGGATTTGTTTTGTATTCTTTGGTTGTTTGTTTTGTTTTAGTATTGATTGTATTGTTTGAGTGTAAGATTTTATGTTTTCAAATGTCTCTTCATTTATCCTATTGAATAATTTTTACGAAATATGTAAAATTTGCCCCTTTTTTTAAATATATTTTGTTAATTCAGAAAAAAATCCTTATTAGACATTAACATTGTCTTCGTAACACGTCGGGATATTTCAGTCTGAAGAGAGCATCGGAATAAGAAGAAGAAACACCTGCCCCACTGATCAAGTGAAATAAGTAAAGCACTCAAAGTTTAAACATTTAAGTAAAGAGCCACACAAAGTTAAATCCGATAGCTTTGATTAATAAGTCTTCATAGTTAATATTCTGCGTAACTTTGTGTTCGGGATGATAATTTGAGTTAAGTTTAAATAAAATTAATTAATAATTTCAAACAAGTAATCTTTTTCCATACTGATTTCACGAGGCCATGGTGAGTGGATTTGACATTTTTTACATCGATAAAATTTGGATAAGGGATTAAGGCTAAGGGTATTTGTCCGTGATTTAGTTTCAAAGCCTACAATTCACTTGCTCCCCAGATCGGCTAATTCCGATTGCGAAATCTAAAGTACGATTAAACCCTTCCCCTGGGACGCGATTGAGCTAATTATCGTAATCTTTTTGTGACTGAAAAATCGTTTTCTATCCCCTTTTGAATTTATAGGAATGATAATTATTCAGGAGGATTTCGGACAGTAAATAATGTTATTATACATATTCAGGGGGATTTCGGATCGGAAATAATGTTATTATATATATTCAGTTGGATTTCGGATCGTAAATAATCTTATTATACGTATTCAGGTGGATTTTGGATCGTAAATAATGTTATTATACATATTCAGGGGATTTCGTATCATAAATAATGTTTCTTTACATATTCAGAAAGATTTCGGATCGTAAATAATGTTATTATACATATTCAGGGAGACATCGGATCGTAAATAATGTTATTATACATATTCAGGTGGATTCCGGATCGTAAATAATGTTATTATACATATTCAGGGGGATTTCAGATCGTAAATAATGTGATTATACATATTTTATTAAAAGCTTAACTTAAAATTTGTCAGCTTATATTAATTTTAAAAAAAAAATTATTTCGGTTACATAAGGCAATACTTAAAAATAAGATGTATAAAGGTATAATTTCACTTTAATGATTAATCGGTTTTAGAAAAACTCACGTTTTTCACAAAAATAAATATAACGAACTGAAAAAGTATTTATTTTTGTTAAAACTACATAGGTATCCTGAATAGGACAATTCTTTCCTATATCGTAAAAAAGTGACCAAATCCAGGATGTTTCGAGTGTGTGTAGCATTTCGTATAATTAAATGCCAGTCGTAAAGGATTGTGGCCGACAGGGGTGTAATCATCGGAGACCAGGAGGATGGAAGGCTTTTTATCTACAACCCTCTACCTTCGCGTTCTATTAAAAAAAGCTTTCGTTACATAATATTTTTGGGGTAAGTTGACATTTTATGTCAAAATGTTGACATTGCTTTTGTAGGGTCGTATCAATATCCATTTTTTGTGTTGTACAAGATTTCATTTAAAATTGATATAAAATTTAAAAAATATTGAACAAAATATAAAAAAGATGTTTTGAAATAGAAAGAATGATGACTTCCGTAGTTTACGTCTAAAAGCTTGACTTTGGACACGTCGGACATAGTAGAAGCGTTCAAGAAAATTAAATATGTTGGCTTAGAAAGTGCGAAATACACTATTTTATATTTGTGTACATATTTTATAGTTCACCTCGACTTATGGATAGTACTATAAATTGGTATTTTTATGAATAGTAGACAAACATCAAATTATCGTATTAAGACAAAATTATGTTTAATGAGGTATACAAACTCACATCTTCTATGCTTGCCAATCGAGTATGTTATTCATTACACTACAACCTTCATGGATCACAGTAACCCTCAGCCGCTTTCAGACAACTCAAAATCAGCATTTCTTTTATTCATTTTACTGCAGTAGTAAAGTGTCATAATGTTATTAATTAATTAATGCTTAAAATACACCCTTATTAACCTTTATTTAGATAATTTGATATAGCGCTGTCTCTCACATCACCTGAACATGACGACCGCCTCAAGAGCCTTCTGAATATGTTCAACGGCAAATGAGGGAGATTGGTAGACACCAGCTTCACTAACAAGAGCGCTGTCTGGTTATCTAGCATATAAGCTATAAAAAATATAAATTCAGATGCACATAAATTATCTAAGAGTTAAACCTGTCCGGAAGTGAACCCATCAGGAATCGAATTGGGGAAGCCCGGTTGATCAATATGAATGCTTATCGTTAGACTACGGCCTCCGAGTCTTATATCTTCAGATATATTGGCTACTCCAATCAAATGGCATCTAAGAATGGTTTTGTTGAACGCAGGCCTTAAGTCACTATAAGTATGTTTTCTGAGCTGCTAGTCATTTTCCTTCTCTCGTGACGTCGGACCTTTAGTTCGTCGTCGCTACTATTTTTTTAACATTAAGGCGTGTCGCCGCTGGAAGATGAGCCCCTTTAATCAATTATTTCTTAATGACTAAGTGACGTCTCACTCATATTATAAAAAAAAATCAAAGTTCTAGCTAAGATTGCGCTGAATCACTTATTTTGCCCCCTATAACAGCGTGGTGGTGATGAGATCGAATTATCATACATAATCGCAGCTGAATTATGATGTTTTAGCCACTTTGTCTTATTATTATACTTCAAAAATTTCAACACAGCAAAATTTTAATTGACTAAACGTATAATTGGAAAATTCAAAACGTTCTTGTTATTTCATTAAAATGCATTGTATTTGTCACGTCATCCTTTTCCATACATAGTAGAATACTTTTTAAGTTAAGCAAAAACCTGTTAATACTATTTTTGAAAGTTTTGTCGACTACCTTGCATCCCAGTGTAGGTATGTAGCGATAAGGCACAAAGTCAATAGCCCACTTAAACACCTATACTGGAAACAGACAGTATCAAAATTGGTAGGAGAACGTAGAAAACGTAGAAACGTAGAAAAATTCTGAAAGGAGCCGAACAAAGGAAGACCAATGAAAGTATGGTTAGATCAAGTGAATTGTATTTTGAAAGAAGGAAATGTTAAAGTCAGACAAATCATAGGAGTTTTGTGAGATGGTGTATTATTGTAGAAGAGGCAAAATATGTGTTACAATATGAAAGTTTGACGCTCTCTCATAGCTGCCTACTCCAACAAGGAAATGGTGTGATGAATGTATGTATGTTGCATATTTATGTTTATAGTGACATCTACGAAATAAAATTATTCTAACTTCCCATTAGTAATATCACATTTATTACTAATGGGGAGTTGCCTCTTCAATTTAAGGACATGTCTGTTATTTGATTTTATAATATTTTTTTTTACTTTGTAAGGTATTTAAAGATTCGAAATAAGATGAAAAATATATAAAATGCATTCAGTTAAAAAAACACCTTACTTGAGAAAAATCGATTTAAATTCAAATGACAGACAAAGCCTGTGACGAAGCAGGCTGAGATCACAATAAATACTATCATATATCTTTTCCAAGTACTTAAAAATTCACACTCTGTATTTATATGTTCTCTAGTTATCGATACTTTTAATATGTTACCACTAATGACTATATAACACAATATTAATTTAAAAAATCTTTTGTCTATGTTAAGCAAGTTTATCTGTTCGTAATTCAGCAGCACTTGTGTGACGGGGCACAAAGTCAAATTTTTGCCCAAAGACAAAATAAACGTCTCAGACTAGAAATTTCCCCTCCTAGAAACGTCTATACAAGCAAATAATTTCTACTTTATATAAGGCACAAAGGCTTTGATGGGTAGGCCAACTTAATTGGTTCAAATATTAGACGGGGTGGTTTTCAGGAATTAAGTGTGTTTACATTTTCGAATCTGTAGCCTTAAAATCAAGCCTTGGTTTGAATATGCCTATTATGTTAGTATTCCGTCGTTCTATCGAATTATAAGGAAAGTTATTTTAAATATAATATAAACATTTTTGTAATATTTTAGCTTTTAGTAGCCTTATATTTGATTTTTTTAAATGTATATATTAAAATAAGATATGTTTGTACACAAAATGATTTAACACTCATACGAAAAATGTACGCCTCATCTAATACGTTAACCTTGCATCTAGTTACACCTACTCGGAGTCTATCAAGGGTTCTTCAATTAGGCTAAGATGGTTTTCTGATGCCAATTTTCCCGAGAGCTTTATCCAGTTTCAGATGTTTTTTCTTTCCACTTTTGATAACGAGCAATATCAGGAGGAACCATATTTTTTTGCATTCTCTTTATAAAACTTGTCCTAGACAATATTGATATTGTTGGTCAGTGAAAAAACAAGGGGTGTGTTGGGTCCTGAACCTGTTTTTTTCTTTCTAGGTCGGCTGCGATAGATCTAGGGATATTGGGGGAGGCGGAACCGATTAATTGGTAGAATTTATCAATTGGTGGTAGGATGGTTCCCTTAAAACAGAAATTTCCAACAAGTCAATTTTATATAAATCCTCTTCATTTTGTGCCATGTCAGGACCTCCTTATGTCTTATGTTGACTATCACTTGAGCAACAGCCTCTCTGTCCAGCTCAAGGACTCGTATTCCGGTTGAGTCTTGAATGTTGCAGCGCAGGGATGTCTGTGTTCTTCCATCACCGCAAGTATTTGAAATCACGCAGAATATGTCTTAAGCATGTTACTTCCATAATTTTGACGGTGGTCAGCAAGGTTTTTTTTGTTTAGCTCTTTGAAGAACATGCGTGGTGCTAACCATATATGTCCAAGGAATTCGAACTATTCTCCAATAGATTTGCATTTCTAACGCTTTTAACTATTTCATTGTGTTCACCTTGAGGATCTATTACAGAAACATGTCTTCATGTTGTTATTTGAGGCCCCCGCATTCAATTCAGCATTTAGCTTCAATGTCCGGATGAAAAAGCTAATTTATCATGTTGTCGATATGTTGAAATTATTGTAATATCTTTATGTTTCTTTATGTTTTGTTTGTTGATTACAAGACTAAAATAAATATAAGAAAAAAAATTAAAAAATGCTAACGTTAGTTTATGAAATATTGCCATCACTTTCCCTTTAAATTTGGTCAAATTTTTAATACGAAACAAAATCAGAAATGAAAGTCAGAAATCAAATATTGGCCGACGTTTGAAATCGAATCAAAGTGACCCTCGAAGTTTGTTAGTTTTACAAAACCCCAAAGCAAGTGGAATAATTGCAAAACTTCGCAAAGATTTCCGATGTCGGGTAGTGGATCAAAAACCAAGTTTAAGTATGGCCAAGAACGTACTCGTATTTTGATCACGTAAAATGACCTCAGTTTCTATAGCTCTAAACTCAGTTTCAACTCCTTTAATGTCAATGCATAATATTAAAAGTTTGTCCGTACTCAGGATACCAGATGGAATAATTCTCAAATAACGGATTTGCCACCTTTTCCTGTTTGAAATATATCTTTCATATTTAAATATTTCTCATTTAAAAACATCTGAGAGTGTCGCTATGAGTCTTTCAACAAATAAAAAAAATATTAAACTTGTTTCAGGCTTACTATCTGTAAAATAATTTTTGGCTTACTACGAGTATCTTATTATATTATTGTTTGGGCCTTACTATCTGTATTATTGTTTTGGGTTTACCATTATTATTTTTATTGTTTTGAGTGTACCATCTGTATTATTATTTTGACTTTACATTCTGTTTTATTGTTTTGCGCTTACCATCTGTATTATTGTTTTGGACTTACCATTAGTATGATATTATCGTTTTGGCCGTATCATCTATATTATTGCTATGGGCTTACCATCTGTATTATTGTTTAAGCCTTTCTATCTGTATTGTTGTTTTGGGTTTACCATCTTTATTCTATTTTCTGCTTACCATCGGCATTAATATTTACGGCTTACCATTTGTTTTATTATTTAGGTCTTATGATTGTTTCGAGTCTATGCATTTATATTATTGTTTTGATTTATTAAGTATAATATGAATTTAAGACTTAATTATTAAGAGGAATAAAATGAAACAAGATGATTTAGGCACGTTAAAAGATTGAATAAATGATAAAACAAATATATATTTCGAATGAGAGAAAAAGACGACGTGTAAGAAAACCAGAAAAGTAACATTAGGTAAATGAAATTTTAAAAGTAAAAAAAAAACTCAATCGAAATTTTTAAGAAATGTATGGGGGGGGGGGTGTAAAATACAAAGAATATTAAGGTGTTTGAGTTTATTTTCTTTCACGGACTGTTAAAATAGCACAACATAACCAAATATATTAAATACACTTGTAAATATTTATTTATTTATTTATTATTATTATTACACATGACAAGAAATATACATAATTTGCGAAAAAACCACAGGTAATTTAATTTGGACATACAATTTCAATGGATCTGGGTATAATATATCTCCAAAGAAGTGCGAAGACATCAATTAAATACTTCTTAATTGTTATACTTACACAGTTAACAATAAAAAAAATGAATGCTGAATATGTTTTTGCATACGATATTTTTGATAAAAATCGAAATAGATTATTTCAATAATCTTTTCTGATTGGGCGTAGGATCAATTTGAATTTTTACGGTAGCCCGTTTCCGAAATAAATTTTTTTTTCGATAGGGAGTATTCAACTTGACTCTTATAACAACACTGAGTAAAAGGTTTATATTGAAGCTGGTAACTTGTATCTTGATTACAACAGTCATATAGAATTGCATCACTTTTATCCACATTATACCTAAAAGGAGCACGTGCGTCTGTGTGGATACTTTCTATCAGCTGTAGTAGCTCTCTGGACATTCCTCGTATTATTGGTTCTTTTATTTACGTCCGATTATTTTTACGTATTCGTTTATTTTCCGCCTTCGAGATTTTTGACCTCCGTTTGTTAGCTCCCTTACTTGAGCCCTTTGCTCATGCGTTGTACCTTCTTGATTAGTGTCGTTCACTATTTTTTCATTTTGCAGCTATCTGCTACTCTTCAGATCATTTTCTTTTCCTAGGCGTTTTGTTACTTGGAATACTTTAATGAGCGACTTGTAATTTGTTAACCCTTTAAGTGCCGGAAGTTATTAGTATGGCCGTACCCAGCAGGCCGTGATTTTTTCAACGAAAATAAAACCTAAAAAAATTATATTTTTTGTATACAGATATAAAGGATATTATGAAAACTTACTAAATATATACACCGTGTGGCGTTTGAGCTGCCGTTCACTCAGAAAAAACACAGTTTAAATATTCACAAAATGTCAGGGTTGTCACAACTTGACACAGAAAACACGTTTACTTATAAACATAGTGGAATATAATATACTTTGTAAAACTAAAATCAACAAATTATCTGTATGATGTATAATAAAGCACAAAAGGTAAATAAAATATAAAATAAAACCGTAAAAAGTCTATATAAACGTCGTATTATGCCGCAAAACTACCGCCAATAACCAAAGAATACATGAAAACACACTTTGTAAATAAATACTTTGAAAAATTAACAAAAATAACGAACAAAAGTTAAAAATCAACTATTGAACAAAACTTCAAACGAAGTCATTATAAGTCATCGCAATTACGACGCAAAAAACTGTAGTCGGTAACCCTGTATCAGAGACACGCATTGACTGTCAGTGAAAGCTTTTAGAAAGATGACTGTAACTTTGATAATATCAGTAAATTGTAATATTTAAGTATTTCTTGACCATCCTAATAGATGTCCCTATGTGTTATAATTTATAAACTATTACAATTAGATTTGATATTGGCTTGCGACAAGCTCAAAGGAGAGCGCGTTTACGCGTTCATTTTGTATGGCCGGCCTGGCGAGCACTGAATCGGAGAGCGCGTCAACGCACTCGTGGCAGTGAACCGGTTAAACAAATTTTTCGTTACGTGTATGCACTCTGAATGCGAATTATGTTTAGTAAATCAGTTTGGAAAGAGTACATTCATGTTTTAAATCGAACACGCATGAATCTTTATATAAATTATACAAAGCAATTTGACACCACACACCCCTGTTTTACACCTTTTGTAATTTATTCACCCTGAACCATATTATTTTATTTGTAGCTCGAATTTTACATTCTTTAGAAATTAGATTTTGTTGATTCATTCGCATTTCTTCGAACTTCTTTTTTTACGTACATTTAGAAACACTTATTTTCTTACGTAGTAGGAAATTTTATATGATGTTGATAGAGATGATATCTTTAAATCCTTTTTTCTACAATTTTCTTCAGTTTTATTTCATCTACGTAAATAGAACCGAGATAGTTGTAATGAACCACGTAAAAAATGTGCCGATAAATACAAGCCATTACGCCTCGATACAAATAAGTATCTTTATAGATAATAAAATTTAAGGGGAGAGGAGAGGGCTGGCAATAAAAGCGGGCGGAGCAGCAAATTGCTACCCTTAAATTCCTCTTTATGCCGAAACAATCTCAAGTGCCTTCGAAAACAAATACCCGAACGTCAAATTTTCATGAGCCGTAAAGGCGGACGTGATTGCTTCTTCGTTGAATGAATATCATTTAAGCATTCAAATATGAAGAGAGCATCGGAATAAGAAGAAGAAACACCTGCCCCACTGATCAAGTGAAATAAGTAAAGCACTCAAAGTTTAAACATTTAAGTAAAGAGCCACACAAAGTTAAATCCGATAGCTTTGATTAATAAGTCTTCATAGTTAATATTCTGCGTAACTTTGTGTTCGGGATGATAATTTGAGTTAAGTTTAAATAAAATTAATTAATAATTTCAAACAAGTAATCTTTTTCCATACTGATTTCACGAGGCCATGGTGAGTGGATTTGACATTTTTTACATCGATAAAATTTGGATAAGGGATTAAGGCTAAGGGTATTTGTCCGTGATTTAGTTTCAAAGCCTACAATTCACTTGCTCCCCAGATCGGCTAATTCCGATTGCGAAATCTAAAGTACGATTAAACCCTTCCCCTGGGACGCGATTGAGCTAATTATCGTAATCTTTTTGTGACTGAAAAATCGTTTTCTATCCCCTTTTGAATTTATAGGAATGATAATTATTCAGGAGGATTTCGGACAGTAAATAATGTTATTATACATATTCAGGGGGATTTCGGATCGGAAATAATGTTATTATATATATTCAGTTGGATTTCGGATCGTAAATAATCTTATTATACGTATTCAGGTGGATTTTGGATCGTAAATAATGTTATTATACATATTCAGGGGATTTCGTATCATAAATAATGTTTCTTTACATATTCAGAAAGATTTCGGATCGTAAATAATGTTATTATACATATTCAGGGAGACATCGGATCGTAAATAATGTTATTATACATATTCAGGTGGATTCCGGATCGTAAATAATGTTATTATACATATTCAGGGGGATTTCAGATCGTAAATAATGTGATTATACATATTTTATTAAAAGCTTAACTTAAAATTTGTCAGCTTATATTAATTTTAAAAAAAAAATTATTTCGGTTACATAAGGCAATACTTAAAAATAAGATGTATAAAGGTATAATTTCACTTTAATGATTAATCGGTTTTAGAAAAACTCACGTTTTTCACAAAAATAAATATAACGAACTGAAAAAGTATTTATTTTTGTTAAAACTACATAGGTATCCTGAATAGGACAATTCTTTCCTATATCGTAAAAAAGTGACCAAATCCAGGATGTTTCGAGTGTGTGTAGCATTTCGTATAATTAAATGCCAGTCGTAAAGGATTGTGGCCGACAGGGGTGTAATCATCGGAGACCAGGAGGATGGAAGGCTTTTTATCTACAACCCTCTACCTTCGCGTTCTATTAAAAAAAGCTTTCGTTACATAATATTTTTGGGGTAAGTTGACATTTTATGTCAAAATGTTGACATTGCTTTTGTAGG
This sequence comes from Odontocerum albicorne, assembly GCA_949825065.1. Taxonomy (NCBI): domain Eukaryota; kingdom Metazoa; phylum Arthropoda; class Insecta; order Trichoptera; family Odontoceridae; genus Odontocerum; species Odontocerum albicorne. The sequence goes on from OX463859.1 coordinate 15,892,055, forward strand.
GTCGTATCAATATCCATTTTTTGTGTTGTACAAGATTTCATTTAAAATTGATATAAAATTTAAAAAATATTGAACAAAATATAAAAAAGATGTTTTGAAATAGAAAGAATGATGACTTCCGTAGTTTACGTCTAAAAGCTTGACTTTGGACACGTCGGACATAGTAGAAGCGTTCAAGAAAATTAAATATGTTGGCTTAGAAAGTGCGAAATACACTATTTTATATTTGTGTACATATTTTATAGTTCACCTCGACTTATGGATAGTACTATAAATTGGTATTTTTATGAATAGTAGACAAACATCAAATTATCGTATTAAGACAAAATTATGTTTAATGAGGTATACAAACTCACATCTTCTATGCTTGCCAATCGAGTATGTTATTCATTACACTACAACCTTCATGGATCACAGTAACCCTCAGCCGCTTTCAGACAACTCAAAATCAGCATTTCTTTTATTCATTTTACTGCAGTAGTAAAGTGTCATAATGTTATTAATTAATTAATGCTTAAAATACACCCTTATTAACCTTTATTTAGATAATTTGATATAGCGCTGTCTCTCACATCACCTGAACATGACGACCGCCTCAAGAGCCTTCTGAATATGTTCAACGGCAAATGAGGGAGATTGGTAGACACCAGCTTCACTAACAAGAGCGCTGTCTGGTTATCTAGCATATAAGCTATAAAAAATATAAATTCAGATGCACATAAATTATCTAAGAGTTAAACCTGTCCGGAAGTGAACCCATCAGGAATCGAATTGGGGAAGCCCGGTTGATCAATATGAATGCTTATCGTTAGACTACGGCCTCCGAGTCTTATATCTTCAGATATATTGGCTACTCCAATCAAATGGCATCTAAGAATGGTTTTGTTGAACGCAGGCCTTAAGTCACTATAAGTATGTTTTCTGAGCTGCTAGTCATTTTCCTTCTCTCGTGACGTCGGACCTTTAGTTCGTCGTCGCTACTATTTTTTTAACATTAAGGCGTGTCGCCGCTGGAAGATGAGCCCCTTTAATCAATTATTTCTTAATGACTAAGTGACGTCTCACTCATATTATAAAAAAAAATCAAAGTTCTAGCTAAGATTGCGCTGAATCACTTATTTTGCCCCCTATAACAGCGTGGTGGTGATGAGATCGAATTATCATACATAATCGCAGCTGAATTATGATGTTTTAGCCACTTTGTCTTATTATTATACTTCAAAAATTTCAACACAGCAAAATTTTAATTGACTAAACGTATAATTGGAAAATTCAAAACGTTCTTGTTATTTCATTAAAATGCATTGTATTTGTCACGTCATCCTTTTCCATACATAGTAGAATACTTTTTAAGTTAAGCAAAAACCTGTTAATACTATTTTTGAAAGTTTTGTCGACTACCTTGCATCCCAGTGTAGGTATGTAGCGATAAGGCACAAAGTCAATAGCCCACTTAAACACCTATACTGGAAACAGACAGTATCAAAATTGGTAGGAGAACGTAGAAAACGTAGAAACGTAGAAAAATTCTGAAAGGAGCCGAACAAAGGAAGACCAATGAAAGTATGGTTAGATCAAGTGAATTGTATTTTGAAAGAAGGAAATGTTAAAGTCAGACAAATCATAGGAGTTTTGTGAGATGGTGTATTATTGTAGAAGAGGCAAAATATGTGTTACAATATGAAAGTTTGACGCTCTCTCATAGCTGCCTACTCCAACAAGGAAATGGTGTGATGAATGTATGTATGTTGCATATTTATGTTTATAGTGACATCTACGAAATAAAATTATTCTAACTTCCCATTAGTAATATCACATTTATTACTAATGGGGAGTTGCCTCTTCAATTTAAGGACATGTCTGTTATTTGATTTTATAATATTTTTTTTTACTTTGTAAGGTATTTAAAGATTCGAAATAAGATGAAAAATATATAAAATGCATTCAGTTAAAAAAACACCTTACTTGAGAAAAATCGATTTAAATTCAAATGACAGACAAAGCCTGTGACGAAGCAGGCTGAGATCACAATAAATACTATCATATATCTTTTCCAAGTACTTAAAAATTCACACTCTGTATTTATATGTTCTCTAGTTATCGATACTTTTAATATGTTACCACTAATGACTATATAACACAATATTAATTTAAAAAATCTTTTGTCTATGTTAAGCAAGTTTATCTGTTCGTAATTCAGCAGCACTTGTGTGACGGGGCACAAAGTCAAATTTTTGCCCAAAGACAAAATAAACGTCTCAGACTAGAAATTTCCCCTCCTAGAAACGTCTATACAAGCAAATAATTTCTACTTTATATAAGGCACAAAGGCTTTGATGGGTAGGCCAACTTAATTGGTTCAAATATTAGACGGGGTGGTTTTCAGGAATTAAGTGTGTTTACATTTTCGAATCTGTAGCCTTAAAATCAAGCCTTGGTTTGAATATGCCTATTATGTTAGTATTCCGTCGTTCTATCGAATTATAAGGAAAGTTATTTTAAATATAATATAAACATTTTTGTAATATTTTAGCTTTTAGTAGCCTTATATTTGATTTTTTTAAATGTATATATTAAAATAAGATATGTTTGTACACAAAATGATTTAACACTCATACGAAAAATGTACGCCTCATCTAATACGTTAACCTTGCATCTAGTTACACCTACTCGGAGTCTATCAAGGGTTCTTCAATTAGGCTAAGATGGTTTTCTGATGCCAATTTTCCCGAGAGCTTTATCCAGTTTCAGATGTTTTTTCTTTCCACTTTTGATAACGAGCAATATCAGGAGGAACCATATTTTTTTGCATTCTCTTTATAAAACTTGTCCTAGACAATATTGATATTGTTGGTCAGTGAAAAAACAAGGGGTGTGTTGGGTCCTGAACCTGTTTTTTTCTTTCTAGGTCGGCTGCGATAGATCTAGGGATATTGGGGGAGGCGGAACCGATTAATTGGTAGAATTTATCAATTGGTGGTAGGATGGTTCCCTTAAAACAGAAATTTCCAACAAGTCAATTTTATATAAATCCTCTTCATTTTGTGCCATGTCAGGACCTCCTTATGTCTTATGTTGACTATCACTTGAGCAACAGCCTCTCTGTCCAGCTCAAGGACTCGTATTCCGGTTGAGTCTTGAATGTTGCAGCGCAGGGATGTCTGTGTTCTTCCATCACCGCAAGTATTTGAAATCACGCAGAATATGTCTTAAGCATGTTACTTCCATAATTTTGACGGTGGTCAGCAAGGTTTTTTTTGTTTAGCTCTTTGAAGAACATGCGTGGTGCTAACCATATATGTCCAAGGAATTCGAACTATTCTCCAATAGATTTGCATTTCTAACGCTTTTAACTATTTCATTGTGTTCACCTTGAGGATCTATTACAGAAACATGTCTTCATGTTGTTATTTGAGGCCCCCGCATTCAATTCAGCATTTAGCTTCAATGTCCGGATGAAAAAGCTAATTTATCATGTTGTCGATATGTTGAAATTATTGTAATATCTTTATGTTTCTTTATGTTTTGTTTGTTGATTACAAGACTAAAATAAATATAAGAAAAAAAATTAAAAAATGCTAACGTTAGTTTATGAAATATTGCCATCACTTTCCCTTTAAATTTGGTCAAATTTTTAATACGAAACAAAATCAGAAATGAAAGTCAGAAATCAAATATTGGCCGACGTTTGAAATCGAATCAAAGTGACCCTCGAAGTTTGTTAGTTTTACAAAACCCCAAAGCAAGTGGAATAATTGCAAAACTTCGCAAAGATTTCCGATGTCGGGTAGTGGATCAAAAACCAAGTTTAAGTATGGCCAAGAACGTACTCGTATTTTGATCACGTAAAATGACCTCAGTTTCTATAGCTCTAAACTCAGTTTCAACTCCTTTAATGTCAATGCATAATATTAAAAGTTTGTCCGTACTCAGGATACCAGATGGAATAATTCTCAAATAACGGATTTGCCACCTTTTCCTGTTTGAAATATATCTTTCATATTTAAATATTTCTCATTTAAAAACATCTGAGAGTGTCGCTATGAGTCTTTCAACAAATAAAAAAAATATTAAACTTGTTTCAGGCTTACTATCTGTAAAATAATTTTTGGCTTACTACGAGTATCTTATTATATTATTGTTTGGGCCTTACTATCTGTATTATTGTTTTGGGTTTACCATTATTATTTTTATTGTTTTGAGTGTACCATCTGTATTATTATTTTGACTTTACATTCTGTTTTATTGTTTTGCGCTTACCATCTGTATTATTGTTTTGGACTTACCATTAGTATGATATTATCGTTTTGGCCGTATCATCTATATTATTGCTATGGGCTTACCATCTGTATTATTGTTTAAGCCTTTCTATCTGTATTGTTGTTTTGGGTTTACCATCTTTATTCTATTTTCTGCTTACCATCGGCATTAATATTTACGGCTTACCATTTGTTTTATTATTTAGGTCTTATGATTGTTTCGAGTCTATGCATTTATATTATTGTTTTGATTTATTAAGTATAATATGAATTTAAGACTTAATTATTAAGAGGAATAAAATGAAACAAGATGATTTAGGCACGTTAAAAGATTGAATAAATGATAAAACAAATATATATTTCGAATGAGAGAAAAAGACGACGTGTAAGAAAACCAGAAAAGTAACATTAGGTAAATGAAATTTTAAAAGTAAAAAAAAAACTCAATCGAAATTTTTAAGAAATGTATGGGGGGGGGGGTGTAAAATACAAAGAATATTAAGGTGTTTGAGTTTATTTTCTTTCACGGACTGTTAAAATAGCACAACATAACCAAATATATTAAATACACTTGTAAATATTTATTTATTTATTTATTATTATTATTACACATGACAAGAAATATACATAATTTGCGAAAAAACCACAGGTAATTTAATTTGGACATACAATTTCAATGGATCTGGGTATAATATATCTCCAAAGAAGTGCGAAGACATCAATTAAATACTTCTTAATTGTTATACTTACACAGTTAACAATAAAAAAAATGAATGCTGAATATGTTTTTGCATACGATATTTTTGATAAAAATCGAAATAGATTATTTCAATAATCTTTTCTGATTGGGCGTAGGATCAATTTGAATTTTTACGGTAGCCCGTTTCCGAAATAAATTTTTTTTTCGATAGGGAGTATTCAACTTGACTCTTATAACAACACTGAGTAAAAGGTTTATATTGAAGCTGGTAACTTGTATCTTGATTACAACAGTCATATAGAATTGCATCACTTTTATCCACATTATACCTAAAAGGAGCACGTGCGTCTGTGTGGATACTTTCTATCAGCTGTAGTAGCTCTCTGGACATTCCTCGTATTATTGGTTCTTTTATTTACGTCCGATTATTTTTACGTATTCGTTTATTTTCCGCCTTCGAGATTTTTGACCTCCGTTTGTTAGCTCCCTTACTTGAGCCCTTTGCTCATGCGTTGTACCTTCTTGATTAGTGTCGTTCACTATTTTTTCATTTTGCAGCTATCTGCTACTCTTCAGATCATTTTCTTTTCCTAGGCGTTTTGTTACTTGGAATACTTTAATGAGCGACTTGTAATTTGTTAACCCTTTAAGTGCCGGAAGTTATTAGTATGGCCGTACCCAGCAGGCCGTGATTTTTTCAACGAAAATAAAACCTAAAAAAATTATATTTTTTGTATACAGATATAAAGGATATTATGAAAACTTACTAAATATATACACCGTGTGGCGTTTGAGCTGCCGTTCACTCAGAAAAAACACAGTTTAAATATTCACAAAATGTCAGGGTTGTCACAACTTGACACAGAAAACACGTTTACTTATAAACATAGTGGAATATAATATACTTTGTAAAACTAAAATCAACAAATTATCTGTATGATGTATAATAAAGCACAAAAGGTAAATAAAATATAAAATAAAACCGTAAAAAGTCTATATAAACGTCGTATTATGCCGCAAAACTACCGCCAATAACCAAAGAATACATGAAAACACACTTTGTAAATAAATACTTTGAAAAATTAACAAAAATAACGAACAAAAGTTAAAAATCAACTATTGAACAAAACTTCAAACGAAGTCATTATAAGTCATCGCAATTACGACGCAAAAAACTGTAGTCGGTAACCCTGTATCAGAGACACGCATTGACTGTCAGTGAAAGCTTTTAGAAAGATGACTGTAACTTTGATAATATCAGTAAATTGTAATATTTAAGTATTTCTTGACCATCCTAATAGATGTCCCTATGTGTTATAATTTATAAACTATTACAATTAGATTTGATATTGGCTTGCGACAAGCTCAAAGGAGAGCGCGTTTACGCGTTCATTTTGTATGGCCGGCCTGGCGAGCACTGAATCGGAGAGCGCGTCAACGCACTCGTGGCAGTGAACCGGTTAAACAAATTTTTCGTTACGTGTATGCACTCTGAATGCGAATTATGTTTAGTAAATCAGTTTGGAAAGAGTACATTCATGTTTTAAATCGAACACGCATGAATCTTTATATAAATTATACAAAGCAATTTGACACCACACACCCCTGTTTTACACCTTTTGTAATTTATTCACCCTGAACCATATTATTTTATTTGTAGCTCGAATTTTACATTCTTTAGAAATTAGATTTTGTTGATTCATTCGCATTTCTTCGAACTTCTTTTTTTACGTACATTTAGAAACACTTATTTTCTTACGTAGTAGGAAATTTTATATGATGTTGATAGAGATGATATCTTTAAATCCTTTTTTCTACAATTTTCTTCAGTTTTATTTCATCTACGTAAATAGAACCGAGATAGTTGTAATGAACCACGTAAAAAATGTGCCGATAAATACAAGCCATTACGCCTCGATACAAATAAGTATCTTTATAGATAATAAAATTTAAGGGGAGAGGAGAGGGCTGGCAATAAAAGCGGGCGGAGCAGCAAATTGCTACCCTTAAATTCCTCTTTATGCCGAAACAATCTCAAGTGCCTTCGAAAACAAATACCCGAACGTCAAATTTTCATGAGCCGTAAAGGCGGACGTGATTGCTTCTTCGTTGAATGAATATCATTTAAGCATTCAACGTTAAAAATGGAAATGAAAAATAAATAACCTCCGTAGCTTAGTTGATAAGACGCCTGTCTTTCGACTCGGATTCGACTCTTCGTAAAAAACAAAAAGGTTTTCAAAACTGCTTTTCACTAAAGCCCTCATAAACATGTTTCTGGTTAGTTTGAGGAGAGAGTCGCATGACAATACTCCCACAAAGTTATATGGTATACAAAGGAAGTGTTATACATGATTCGTTAGGGTGCTACTATAGATGCCCGAACTGATTTGTTTAATAATATATTCGAGTCCTGCGTTACAGACCCCTTTAGGGAGATTTTGCTCTTTGGTGGCGCTGTATAATATTGTCCTTTGAATTACAAAATGAGACGATTGCGTCTAATTTACAAAATGATACAAAAATAAGAACAACGCTTACAAATTTTAATTTTAGACTTAACTTGATGCTGCTTGACAAATGGAAAAATTAAAATATCTCACCATGTACTCAAAAAAATATTGAAAGTATTGGCTGAATTATGGCAAATTATTTAAAAGAACCTCTTCCCCAATCACAAAAATGATTGTATGATATAAACGCCATTTTCATTGTATACATTAAAACCTGGCCAACGTTTCATACTTAGCAGAAGAATGTTAAAGATATTTACACACATCCCTCGATTTACGCGGTAGATAGGTTCTAAGAAAATGCACGTTAATTGAAAATTACGTCAAGAAATTTATACGTAATTAAAAAACACGTCCGAAAATATCAAAATCTTCTTAAATAGGTACATGACTCTAATTATGTTAATATAAAAAAAGGTACTGAAAAACGTGTAAAACGAATTCATTAACTTTATAAAACTCGACGAGAGGTATTTAAAAACTTTTTTTTAATTCATAAGTAAACAAATTATTTTTCGATACCGTGGTATTTTTTGGTTTAATGTGAAAAACGAAGCGATGTGCAAAAAATGTAGAGTCTAAAAGTTATTGCACGTAAAGTTATTAATTATGTTGCAAGTTTACTGTTCACTGTCAATCTGATGGAATAAACAAGTACATATTGGCCAGATTTGTAATTTAAAAGACAAAATTGAAATAAGAAGAAATACGATTTTGTATGTAAAATAATTTTTCATAAGTGTTGAGGTGAAACCACGTAAAAAGAATGCGCGTAATTCAAATGAGATACATAGGTGTACAGTAAAAATTAAACTGCAATACGTTTTGGTAAAAAAATGGTTCCAACGGGACTCGAACTTGCAACCCCTGAATAAGAAGATAGGTGTCTTATCAACTAACATCAGTGTTTGATTTTTATTATTCGATCAAATAAAGCTATTAAATAATATTGTATCATTGAGAATTATATAACACATTCTTTGTATGCAGCAAACCCTGGCTAGTAAATTGCCTTGTTACAATATTTTTCAATAAGACACTAAGCACAAACCACACTGAAACCCTGTTTAATAAAATGGGTATCAACGGGAATCGAATCCAACCCCCTCGAGTTGGGAAACAGATGTCTTACTTTTTCTAGTAATTGTAAATGAAATTATAACAAGAAGTATAATTAATGATTTGTAATAGATTTAAATCAATCGTTTCATTCAGGTATAGTATTTTTAACTTCTTTTAAATATAATACTATACATTTTTTTAAATGGATAATCCACTCAAACTAGGATTATTTAAGTCACCAAATTAAAGACATTATGAAATTATAGGAACGTTTTGATCTGTCTGGAGAGATAAAGTGTAAGGGGTTTGATTCACGTGATATATACATGTAATTAAGTCTGACTGTTTGTCAGGTTGATGAGAATATGCAACGGGGTTTTGATCTGTCTGGAGAGATGAATTATGAGGGGTTTGATTCACGTGATATATACATGTAATTAAGTATCACTGTTTGTCAGGTTGATGAGAATATGCAACGGGGTTTTGTATAATAAAAAATCGGAAAAAATGTCGGTTTATTTTTTCATGCTTTATGTTCTCAGTCAGATAAAGGAAAAAGCCAAGTTTACCGGGGACACGACAAATGAAAGGCAACAAACCCAGATCATTACAATTGTGTATCCCAATTAAATTATCTGTTGTTTTTTTCCCAAATTGTGTATTTATTGATTTCTTGTCATGTGTAAATAAAATAAAATATGAGTCAATTTAATAAAACCAATAAAAAATATAACAAATATAGATTATTCAAAGTTTCAACTGACTTAGTTTAAACAATTTAACAATCGGTCTATACCATAAGTGGAATAGTTCTTTGAAGAAAGGAGAAATGCAACACTTATTGGACGCAGAAAATATATGGCTTTCAGTAAATTAAATCTCTCTTGCAAATGACAACCGAAAAATACATGGTCTACTCGTATAGCTTCATCATCCAGATCACATTCGCAGCCGGGATTCACACTAATTCGCATTCTGTAAAGATGGCTAACTACCATGCAGTGACCCGTCCGCAAACGACAAATGACAGGCACTTCCATCTTATTCATTCTTATAATACTAAACCATGGTTTCAAAGGGATAGATTGTTTAATTGATTTATATCTAGAGTCCTTATTTATTCCAGTTATATCCCAATCCATCACCCATCGGCGTACATAATGATTTATTATAGATATATTAATCGTTTCATTTAACTTTGGATTTTTTATATTCTTTGAGACATAATATTTTTGGACATATTAATTTGGTAGTGCTTGAACTTAACCAACTACACCGATAATTATAATCTTACCTCTGAAGGTTGGGCAAATATCAAAACTATTTCGACATATTGAAAACTTGCATAATGGTGGAAAGGAAATATATTTTAATTTGATTATTGAATACACTTTTTTAAACATAATTTATGTGATTCTTACATCTCTCCTTAACATGTAAAAATTAATAAATAAATAAAATTAAAGTATATGTAAAGTACTCGTAAATAAAATTAAAGTATAGGTTTAGTTTAAGATTCTTCAGACGTTGATTTGTAAAAGACAACCAACACGCTATCTTTTTTACATATCAAATAACCATTCCTTAATCTCGTCTGCTCTAACATTTTAAATAAACGGGTGGGTTTCTTTAAGTCTGCCTTGAAATAAGTTTCATTGAAGTCCATTCAAAGCGTCGCGTCGTGATGTTTCCTTAATTATCTCAAAACAGGTATAAAGGAGGGTGAGGCCCCTTATGCATACAAACGTCTAATTAATGGTTGCTTAGCAATTCACTCTGTATTCAGTCAGATTGGCAATCTTGTGCAGGCGATGAGTAAGCCAAATATACGGTGTTTGCCTTAAGTTGTATGCACTCAATCGCATTATTTATTTAATCAAAACATATTACTTTGGCTAAATAGTTAATTTCACATATCGTGATAAGCGAGTCCTTGGTTGATAAGACGCTTGTATACCAACCCGTGGGCCGTGAATTCGATGCTCATAAGTATCACGATATGTTTTAAAACACCCCATCTGATTTTCCCTGAAACCTTTCTGGTAAGTTGGTAGAGAATGCTTTATGCCAACAAATCTGCCAGTTTTTTTTTGTATACAACAAAATTTTAATATTTCTATTTTATGAAGTGGATTATACGTATTTGAAAGAATCAATAAATAAAAAAGGTTTCACAGAGAGATTTTAATCAAGGTTTCTATTGAACATTTTAATACTTCAAATAAGTTCTAAGTGTTAAGGGTGTACCATTTGAAAAAGTCGTACTTTGAGGTTAACTGAATCTCAAAGTGAATCTCAAAGAAAAAAAACACGCTATGTCACTGAAGGTAATCGTTTTATTTTTAAGGATAACTCTATATAACGCCATTTGGAGGACGAACTCTCCTCAAGGGCACTCTAGCGCGGGGCTTGAATTCTAATATTAGGCAAATCATGTCTGTTGGCTATATCAGCGCCCAAACGAATCATATATAGCACTTTCTTCATATACAGTTCAACTTTATAAAATTATTACCATGTGTCAATCTCCTCCAACCGACCAGAAAGATGAGACCTTAAGTGTAAACCAGACTGAAAACATTTTTATTTTTTGGTTTTACCTGGTTGACAGCGAGAATCTAGCATCTTACCCACAAGGCTAAAGAGATCGTCAAACTTTTTTAAAAATTTGCTTTTTAAAGCGCATCAGGAGAGTCTGCTCTCTAAAGGGCACTGTGTAAATTGTAATTTTATAATTATCAACGATGGTCGTCGTTGCTGGGCCTTGTAGTCGAGAACTTCCTCGCAGTTCCAACGTAAATTTTGTTGAAAAGCAAAGCTGTGCCGTGGAGTTCGTATTTTTTAATGAGTGAGCCGTTGCACACTAGCAAACTCATTGGCTGTTGTACTGGAAGCGTCGCACATTAAAGTGAAACGATCGGGGCATACCAGTTTGTGTTTTTTAATAATAGATATGACCGAAGTCAAAGGTATCCTTTTACACCGAATACTTTGCGAAAAAAATACATGTGTCATTCGAGGGTAGTAAAACAGCGTGGGGCTCGAACCGACGACCTTCCGCACGGAAGTCCTGTGAGTTACTGCGCACCATACAACTCGGATGGTACGAATCTTATTTATTTATTTATTTTCATAAAGCTTACATATACAGGTTAAACCCAATGACTCTCACATCCCTCCTCACGCTAAGAAGGTAGTATCCCAACAAACAAAGAAGAAATCTTGTAGGATAGAGCCACGGGTGGAAACCACCCTCCCGTAAGTAGAGGAATCTCAAAAATTTCTTTTGAACTTTCTCCACCATTTGACAGAAACGAATCTTTAATAAGATTGTGACTGGTTCAATAATTTATCAGCACGGGCAGTAAAAAACAAGGTGAAAAAGGAAGTGTGGTCAACTGGAAGAGTCAAAAGGTATTCTCTGCTTAGTGTTGCGTGAGTCGGTGTTTCGAAAGTTGCTGAACATTTTCTCTGCTAAGTGTTGCACGAGTCGGTGTTTCGAAATTTGTTGAACATTTTCGACGTGGTATGAGTTACACCAGACAAACGTTGTTTTTTAATTCATTATAGAAAAGTATAGACAGTTCCACGCATATTTTTAATGCAAATAAGTGTTTCACGGGCATAAACGGAAATTTTACGACAAATCGTAAATCTTTTAGCGCGTAACGCCCTTGTTTTCATTGTTACCTATCAAAAATGCGCGTGTATGGAGATAAAAATACAAAAGTTTCCAGCAAGATAGAGCCGTAAAAACTTTAAACGTCCCACAAAATGGCTCGAGACGTACTTTATGTTGCAAGTAAAAATTGAATAAAGTTTATCTGTTATGTTCAGACACTGCTCTGTTCACATCGGAATCTTGATTTTATTCCCTTTCTCAATTTGCTGTAATTTCGAGTCAAACATAAAAATAGTTTTTAAAGCAAAAAAGTCTGACACCACTTAAAATCCGAATCATAATCATCATTTTTTTTTCTATTTTTTACCAAAGAGTTTGCTATGTTGAAAAACATCATTATAAATAAACAAACAAACGCTTAAATGTTAAGAATCTGCTGAAATTATATTCTGCAATAGTATTTTTGTGTCAACTTTGATGTATGTATGGACGTAGAAAAAGATTTAAAATATCTAAATAAATGCTGAAAAAATGCGTGCACTGCGTAAAAATACACGAGAGAATGATGTATGCTATAATACGGGTTGAAATTATTAGGAATTATTGTTTACTTAAAATCTGATGTGTTGAGTAAAATCTAGGTATCACTGTGAGATAGTATAGGCACGTGGTATAAATGAAGGCTGATGTGTTAAGTTGTATAAATAAGAGTACGTTGAGATGGTAAAGGTATGTAGAACGAAGGAATTAAAAAAGGCTTAAAAAATAAACTGCAAATGTAAGTATAAGGCATGATAGAGGAAGACCAAGAAAGGAATGGGGAATGATACTTTGAAATAATTAAATAAGAGAAGGAAGATAAATCGAATGTGCTATATGAAAAGATGTATGGATGTGAAAGTGAAGAAATATGTGTTGAGATGGAAAAGTCTGGCTCTACGTCCTTTCTGCCTACCTCAGCAGGGAAACGGCAGGATGGTATGTATGTATGTAATAAATTAACGACACTTGTATGCTTATACTTTTTGAAGATCGAGGCCATTGAAATGTGGGTCTACAAATATATTCTCAAGATTTCCTCGTGTTACAAATGAGTTAGTGCTTACACTTATGAAAAAGTACCGATGGCTGTTTACTGTGAAGGTTCGTAACTTGCAGTATTTCACCCACATTATAAGATGCATAAGATATATTATTTGTAACTAATCATCCAGAGAAACATAAATGGCAAACTAGGCTGAGGATGATGCCACATCTCTTGACTTAAGAACTTACAGGAATGTTTGAGAGCAGATATATTTGGTTGTTTCGAGATGAACATAATAAATATTGAAGAAAGTGAACGTTAAAAGACAAATAAATCGATGGAGTTATGTAATAATTTGACGCGCCATTATCTTTGTTTACCAAAGAAAAACGATTGAATGTTATGTATGTATTATATTACACTTTTGTTGGACACGAAAAAACCTGGTGGATTTATTATAATATGGCAATCTATTTTAACCAATCAGACATGTACTGTGGAAACCAGCCCAAAACCAATATTTAGTAAAACAAAATAGAAAACCTACGATATGTGATAATGTGCATTCTAGCAGTAATTGGAAATTCGCGAATCAGACGCTGGCAACACCCAGGGGTAAAAAATTATAAACAATACAAAATATAAATGATAAAATAAAGTTAGCTACAAAATATTAATTTCGATCAAAATTAATGTAAATTAAAATAAAAACATTTCAACCTATAATTAAAAAAAATACCTGAAGTTTTTTTGTTTATAACTAGGGGTCCAAAGAAAAAAAACCATTAAATGCGTAGGTTTCCGAAAGTGTTAGAAGGCCACTAACGTAGATTATAGAATTTAATCGAGCAATCCTATTTTTACTGTCAATGTCAGTGAGAATATTAATATTAAGTGATTTTGATGACGATGTTTTAATCACATTACCAAACATTATTACAAATTTTGAATACCATAACACAAAATATAGTCAATCCCATCATAATTAAATTCCAGCATTATGAAATAGTTAATACATCCATCACAAAGCCAGATTGTATGAAATAATGCGTTAAAATGTCTTTGTCTCTTGAAAGGCTAATTCATAACACAGATTTGATTTGCTGTGTGCCACTTTATATAATATTTTGAGATAGAATTACACACTTAATATATATTTATATTTTTAATTTAAAAATATAAATTTTCTATTTATTAACCAGTAGACTACACATACTTATTTATTCACTTGTATTGTGATTCTTTAATACTAGTATTTATTTTGGCATGTCTAATACGCAAATTTCTATACTTAAGTATGTTTTCAATTAAGCTGCTATACTAATATATGGAAGTCATAAATATTGCCATGTTAGTCCACTTCTTAAAGCCTACATGGCTCAAGTGTCACGAGCAGATTGATTTTAATCTTTATCTCTTTGTATTGAAGTCCCTTAATGGGATGTTTCCGTTGTATCTTTCGAATCTGTGTCTGAGAGATGTTTCCTCGAAGATGAGTAAAATTTTAAGGTCGAGATCTTCTTCGTTTAATAAATTGATTGTTCCAAATCGATCCAATATGACAGAGTATTGGAATAAAGCTTGTGTCGTTGCTGGTCTTGTAGCGTGGAATGGTCTACTTTCTTAGTGTAAGATATGTGGTTGGCGTGTGCAGCATAAGAAAACGCGGGAGGTCACATATCGGAAGATCTACAAAAAAAATTTTGTAGCTCGTCTTCCCTTGATTAGTGTTTTGTGGTACTTTTACCAATTATGTTTTTCTGAACATATGCCGATGCAACTAAGTATCCAATCTATGACCGCATTCACGATAAATTAATTATGCATTATTGATAAAAAGAAAAAAAAACTGTGCAGTAAGATAAAAAAAAACTGTTAAGTTTTGTATTTTTAAGTAAGGTTCAAAAATTTTATCACCAAGGATATAAAAATGTGATATAATGAAACACAAAAACTTTTTTCTAATAAAGTCACCCTGTAGTATACATTTTTCAGAACGATGAGTTAATTTTCCAATACCGATGATAAAATATTCTGAAGTTTAGTTTTCAAATGGTGAAATGCTGAGGAGATTACTTCTTCTTCACTTTCAATTTTTTTCATGCTAATTGAAATTCGTCATAAAAATAAAAAATCCACTATAGGTCTAGTTGGAACGATATGAGACCCACAGTGTTGAATGGCAGCCTTTATAGTAACAAAAGTGTGCATTGGCACACTGTCGGGAAAAAATCTCACACTTCGTCACAGCTTTCCTTAGCGTTTTATTTTTATAGTATTCTTTAATTTGTGAATAAAAAGTGTGTGTCCCTAAGAGACAAAATAAGAAGCTCACGCATTCGTGGAGGCCTGGGTGTAACAGACATCAACAGCAAGATGGAGGAGAGGCGATTGAGATGGTATGGGCACGTTGGACGCAGAGCACCCGATCACATTGTGAACCAGGCAATCACCATGGATCTTCCTCGAATAACAACCAGAGGAAGGCCAAAGAATTCATGGGTGGTGCAAAAAAGATAACCTGATGCAGAGGCACGGCCTGGGGGACGTAGTCCGGGACAGAAGAGCATACAACCTGAGGACGAGGAGAGCTGACCCCAACAGTCTTCGCAGACAATGAGTTGGGATGGAGCCAGGGAGAAGAAGAAGAAGTATTCTTTAATTTGTACATTTATGACGTATAATAATCACCAGTCACCGTGGTATTTCTCTTTTTAAGTGGATCTGTAGAATTCGCTGACAATTCTAAAAAATATGTCACCATAATATCTCTTGGACTTAGCGTTTTGACCGGGGGGATCCCGAACGGTGCCACTTCATTGAGTCCCGTTTTACGACAGTAGACCGTAATACAAAACAATACTTTAATTTCTCATGACAGTAGACATAGATGTTATTTTTATATCCCATTGCTTAGCAGTAAAAAAATCATTGTAACATTAATAACACGTCGTTGTCTTTGGGCAATACTCAAAAATGTAAGCACCCATTTTGCGCAGTAGAATTTTAAATATTGTGGTTATGAAAAACTACAGCTTATTGCTATTCTTTCGATTTAAGTCTTCTATCTTGAAACTTGCTTTTGTACTAATGTAAATGTTTATGCTGGTCTACCTTGATGAGAGTATCTTTAATAGATTTTGACTAGTGAAACTAGTAAATTCAATCTTTCACTGTAGAATCTGACGAAGAAGATTATCCGTAAATAGCATCTAAACGACTTTTTATTTTTTTTCAGGCTTTTTACTTCTTTTGAAAAAAAAAAACTTGATAAAATCCCGATATTCAATTTGTAGCTTTTTAGAATATAACGAAACAACACGTCTTCTATCGGTTCTTGTTGATACACTTTTCCGGGTAGAGGTATAAAATTATTGTTACATTGCCTGACCATGCATGGTTATACTATTGTTGAATCTGTCCATATTTGCTATTGTTTTAGACCGGAAACTTTTAGACCTTAGTGGTATTTTATGGTATATAATTTTTATTGGGAGTGATAGTTTTTTACCCTGCTGTTAAAAATTGGTGTAAATACTTTGGATATATTTGAATATACGAACTTATTATATTTTTTAATATTATTTGTTAAAATGTGTTTAAAAAAATACAAGGAGTATCGAGAGTAACACATAACCAATTTAGTCGATAGCATTTGAAGTATCCATCAAAAGGACATTAAAGGCTTTGCCGAGCCATCAGTCTAGTCCTTGCTGAGAATTAACAGTGGGTGGAATTGCCTGTTATTGATTGAAATGGAGGTTTTATGACGCAAATAATGAGAATATTTTCTCCACCCGGACCATTTTACAGCCGACTCACGAAATTCGGCTCCAAATGGGAGAGCATCTGATCTCTACTCAAGGAGGTATAATATGACCCCATTCCCGTAATGGCAATTGAAAAATTATAGCAATTGCTCTCTCAATTTCGAACAATTTTCTGATGAAATTTTTTGACCTTTCTGATGAAATTGCAATCAAAATATTATGTATGCGATTAAAAAGGAACAAACATAGTTCTTAGAATCTATTTCATCATTTTTGTTTACACTTTTCGTTTATAAAATTTTCTTTGTGGGATAGGCAGAGATGACAGAGCACTAAACTTTATATGCTTTCTTTGTCTCCTGAACATAATTTTTTTATGCAGTTCTTTCTATTTATTTTACTCCTTACCTTTCCATTTTTCGAAATATGATTCACTTGTTTCAACAATACTTTCCTCGGTCGTCCCTTACCCCAGCTCCCACTCACGTTTGGGTTGTATATTTATTAAGTCAATCTTTCGTCACCCATCCATTCAACACTCAAAGTAGTAAACTTTTTACAAGTATTGCTTGCTCATACGGTTACATGTGTTACCTTACATTATTTAAAATGCATGTATTACTCCCATACGTGTGGATTGTATGAGGCTTATGTTGCATACAATACAATCTGTCAGACTTATTGCCATGTGTCAATCTCTTATAATCAACTTTATCTTACTCTCGCTCTTTCTTTCGCGCTATTTTTTTCTTCTGATGGGCAACAATAAAAATTAACTTTTTACCAACGTCATTTCATTTGTGTATTGCAACATATTGTAGATACATCTATCGCGGTATTCATGAATAATTAGAATAAAAAAAGTTTTCTGAAAGGATCAGACTGTTATTAAATAAATTTTATTTTCTTTACTTATTTTACTCGTAATTCTATTTATTTGATTTTTTAACCATTTTTTATTTACAAAAAAACAATAATCTATCTAACCAGGGGTTGACTCGTCTTAAAGTAGGTGAGTTTCATATTTAAAAAATAATAAAAAGAATAGATCACTATAGTTATATGTGTATAAATATAAATTACACTTAAATCAAAGACAAATTAAATCTTATCATAATCTATCTCATTATATTAAAAAATAACATGTAAATTAGAAATATTTAATGTACAAATGACGTATACATTAATTCGTAGATACAGAACCCACATTCTCGAGTAAAGAAATCAGAAATTAATGTACAGTGAAAGAAAAATACTGTAATGTTTGAAAGAGATTGCCATCTGCCAAAAAGCTTGCTAAATTTTCAAGCGACGAAATGTCAATAAGGAAATGATGATGGAAATATTTTTCACGGGAAACTTAATATCGGGACGGTTTGTTTGTGTCTGTACGTTTTAAATTATAATAAGACGACGAAATGGTTTTAATTAATTAAATTTTGAAGCTTGAAATAATTTTGATAAGCAACTCAAACAATAACGCTCGGCAAGTGGAGAGATTAAAATTAATAATCCACGTCAGCGCAATATCATAATAACAATTTGATTAGTTTACGCCAAGATCATATCATTTTGGCTGCCTCAAACATCAAATAAAGTAATTTGTAATGTAATACGTTGATGAAACTGTGCACTTCAGTTTTAATTTATTATTTTTATGTCAATAAACGATACAATATAAGTTAGTGCAACATCCAGAATATAATATAAATTTGTAATATTGTTTTGTATTGTATTACACTTTAATTGTATACAGTACAACCTGGCGGGCTTGTTGCCATAGTACCATTGTACCGGACCAAGGTACAAAGCACTGTAAATAGGTGCGATGGCTGCTGCGCAATGCTTGGAGAATTCAGGTCAATTCCAAAAGGCATAGATCGATGAGAGAAGGTAGCGATGGTGAAGAAATTCCTCTTAGGTAGGTATAGCAGGTCTCGAGTAAAACACAGGAGGTAGAGTTTACTTATAATATATTTCAAAATTAAAAAGAACCCTTCTTATGAACGGTCAGTCGGTCACCGCAAGCGCTCACACCTCTCGAAATTCAACAATTTTCGGGAGTTTTGCGCAATGCTTAGACCGACCGGTCAGCGATATACTCTGGCGACGACCGTTCATAAGTCTCATTTCCTCTGCGGTCGCGACAACGCACGGGCCCAAACAAACATAAATATTTACATATAAAAACCAAACCAATATTGAATTATAACAAGAATCTAGACACATACAATTCAAAATATATCAATAATTTCCACTTCAAATTACTAATATTATTCATATATAAAAGGGTGAAGCATACGTCCGATACAACCATGTCACCATGTGCCAATATCTTCCAACCAACCAGAAATATGTTAAAGGGGCCTTAAGTGTAACCAGATGGAAACCTTTTTAAAAATTCTGGGTTCTAAAGAGGACCGAACCCGTAACCTCTGGGATGGGAGACAAGCGTCTTACCAACTAGACCATGAAGGTCGTAATAATAATGAAAGGACTATTTATATAGCGCAGTTTAGAAATCAGACTCTACTTCGATTCGAACTCACTGTTATTGAGAGATTAAAAATATTAAAAAATAAATATGTATGAGTTTAGTTTTCAGGATAGGAAGGTTGTGGCTGCGGTGCGTTAGAAACTTCTTCGTATGTATAAACTACAGAAAATTTACCAAAGAAAGGCGCACTACAAATAAACCGTAGTGGAACTTCTTATATGTGATAGTAATACATCCAACTTTAGAGTAAGAATAGGAGTGCCCTTGAAGAGAGTTTGATCTCTAAACGGCGCATAATGAATTGTTTTTTTATATTATTTTTATTATGATTAGGAACGGGTCATTTGTACAATGAAATTTTGAAGCTTATATTGGTATTAAGGAATTATAATTGTGTATTTTCTAACAGTTAATTAAAAACCTTATAGATTAATCCCTAGATGGACGTAATAAATTTATTTTTAGAAATATGATTAAAATCAAACTTGCACGAAATATTTAATAAAGCTGGGTCCTTTATGGACATTAATGCTTTTAATAGTTGAATGAGGACCAGATAGTCTTTTCTCCTTTATTCTTACAAATATCTTACGTATCTCGGGATAACTTCATGAATACAATATTAACAGGATGTTTGTTTAATAATGCATGCTGAAAATATTTAATATTTTGAATACCATACCAAAAAACTATGACTGCGAAAAATGTATATCAATGTACGTATCAACCTTTTAATTGTTTTTTCATCAAGATTATTAAATTATTGTTGAAATATTCCTTTAGTTTAACACTTTTGTGTATTATTTTTTAAAATTGACTTAACACTTCATTGTATAACAACCTAGTAAGCTTATTAGCGAGTAGCAAGCTTACTAGATTAAAATATTTAAAGGAATTAGTTGATTAGGTATTTACGTTGTAGAACTCCATTTTAAACAGATTTATTAAAAACTGAAATGTTTAAAAAAATTACACAATATACCTACTAAAATAATCAAGACTTTCCACTTTACAAAACCATTGTCAAACTGTTAGTAAATGCTTTTGTAAAACAGAAAAGCTCTCTTACTTTAATTTCTAGATTTGTATATAGAATTTAATCATATTTAAGTTTTAAATCATTTTGTTAAAATAAGGGAAGTAACATGGTCGATATAAATATTTCAATAAGCATTGATTTGTAAACAATTCATGAAAAATAATAAAAACTTGAGATATTATCGATTGAAAGAATCAATAATGTACGCTAAAGAAGTAATGAAAATCGGGATTAAACGTAACATTTATAACTTAAAGTTAAGTGTTTTTCAATCGCTTTTTAAAACATACCATTGACGGAGAGCGTCTTATATGAGTCGGTAACTGGCTCTTAAGTTACACTTCATACATAGTAACATATGCTTTAAAAAAAAATTGTGAATTGGAAAAGCCAATAAAAAACCCCTGTTTGAGCTTACCACAAGCCCAGAATCGGAAAGACGCTAAATATTTAACGCAAGATAAAAGGATGCATCGGGACAGTTAATTTACGATTAATTTTTTTTTCTTATTTGTGACAGTGACACACCGCTTTAATTTAATCTTAAATTAGTTCTTAATAGTCCTTTGCGATCTACGGTCCGTTGTCAATGATCTTATACCTACAATTGTAGTCTTGAATACTTTATTACGGTGTCGTGATGGTGAGCCCTTTCATATCGATATCTCACTAGCAGCAAGGCCATAGAAATCATCTTCCACCTGTATAAAACTGTATTGCATTACGCTTTTGTTTTTTTCCAAGTGGTTATATTTTCTGAATAACCAGCAAGGTATTCAACAACCTTTAAATTAAAAAATAAACTGCAACCCTTAAAAAAATAGCGCCCCAATGAGAATAAAACTCGCAACTCCCGCATTGATGGACCAATAAAAATACATGTGTCATCTCCTCATGTTATGAAAGTCTATACATTACATCAACGATTTATCATAATTTATTAATCACAGTTTATCCAAAGCAAAGTAAACATGACATTATGCGTATAGTTTATTTTCTACTTATAATACTTATGCCATTTGTAATAAGAACGGAGTTTATCGGATTAGCAGCAATGGAAATTACAGATCAGATAATATAAAAGATTTTTTTCTTGAGTTTTGAGAACATCTTATAGCATATTTTTAATCAAACGTTTTCACATCCATAAAATACAACACATGTGACTTAACAAGATATTTAGAAATCATCGAGCTCTATCATATAAAGTAATTTAATACAATTAAAATATAAATAAACAATTAAATCTTTCATCTTCACCACTTCTTGCTCTATTTCTCATAAGACCATAGATAACATTTCTAGTCACTTCTTACAGTACTCCCATTAGACTAAAGATAACATTTAGTATATATGATGGTGTAAGTTATATGTAAATACATACACATTATCATGCCAAGATCCCTGCAGAGTAGGTAGAGAAAACATATCTCTTAACTTTTCTATCCATGCACACAACTTTTGACTCATCCACATTCATAAATCTCGTCATACCAAATCTTCTTTGGCGAACATGTTACTTTCTTAGTCTGGTTAGGTAGAAGAGATTACCTGTATCGGACGTATGCGTCACATAGATGAGTGAATTTTATTTTATGTTACCTCTGAAATTGTTAAGTATGTTGTCGTATTGTGATGTATTATGTGTTTGACCTGTATATCTGTATATATTACAATATAACAAAATGTACCTTAAGCGTGGCCTTTACAATTATCACTATCGATGCTCGGACATCTCCTACGATGATCGGACACCCTCTTCATCAAAAACGCAAGAAGCAAACCGGAATCTCCGAAGATTGAGCGACATCCATTCATCTATTTCACAGTCTTTGTACCGGTGCTGTATATTACCGTCTGGAAATAAATCGGCCAAATGAGTGTACAGTTTATAATATAGCAGTAAATTAAAAAGTTGAGTTGGTTCCTAAATGGTTTTTTATTATTTTTTGCAACTTTATACGTTTTTTGTATATATATTTATAATTTGAAATGTTTTTTTCATACAAATTATAAACATCGCTACTCAAACACCCTGTTTTTTTAACGTTAATACCTCCTTCCAGAATCGGGTCGAGTTTTTCGTTGACAGGAATAATCAGCTTACGTGGAAGATAAACTTTTCCATAGAAAACTTTATCATCGAAGGATTTGGGGATAAATAGAAAATTCCACGTGCAATAGACGAAATTTTTCTGATCAATTTTTGAGGTTGAATAAAAATATGAATTGGGGATAAGGTTGTCGGGATACTGGAAAATTGAGTCTAATAAACTTTACCTCAAGAGGTTGAGGATTTGAAAAAAATAGGAAACTATTGGAATTATTTTATATATTATGTCGAATTTATTGGACAGATAAATAAAAAAAAAACATTGGAAAAAGTTATGTTTTTATATGATGAGATACGATTGACTATATCTTGTGGTAGAGTGTGAATGTCAGTCATCCTATTGATGGAACACGCTTGTGCATTTATTTATTTATTGTGTTAAAGCTGTCGTACTTCGCTAAGCAAACATTTTTAATAAATCTAACTTAAAAGTTCCACTGGCAAGGAGGTCTAAGTTCTTAGACGATCGGTAGGTTCAATCTGTTGTAGACTTTCCTTACTTTTGTATTGCTCGTGTAAAACGGTCCAAGAGTAAAACCAGCTTGGAAGTGAATCAGTTGGGAATTGAACCTTGAGCGCCGTAAATGCTAACTGTTCGACTACGGCCATCGATATTTTTTATTCAAATGGAACCTTAATCACTCAGTCCGAGATGTTTTTTTCTCAAAAGCACGAAAACTGAATGGAATATTTGAAACCGCCGTAACCTAGAAACAATGAGACGCCTATTTTCTAGCCCGGAAATTGTGGGTTCGATTGTTATTTTATATCTAGTTTATTTTTGTTTTTATTTAAAGACTCGAGACTTTGTATGGTTGATTAGAATGTGTTACCATATAAGAATATACTACCTTTGCTGTACTGTACACAATGAAAGATTGATACAATATAAAGGGTTAAGTCTTCCCTGTTGTCCAATAGGATGTTAATTGTATTGTTATATATTTGGTGTTAACATAATTTGTGTTCGTGTTTTTTTTTCAAATTTAAAAATGAGCACCAAAAGTAAAACAAAATGGTAAAGGTAATAATGATGAAGATAATATTAGTTTAGGAAAAACTAGAATAAATCTAAATTTTCTTATAGTTATACTATATTTATGGCATTGTGTGTTTTTCAATCAATTTCGTTGCTCTTTAGTAACGAAAAGCATTCATTGTTCTTATTAAATTATGCACAAAATAAAAAAACAGTTTACTGTGTTTTAGATATTTAAAATACAATTTTAAAATATGACTTATCAATCGAATAAAGCGATATTAAGACCTGCGTAGTTACCCGTCTGATACTAGAAATTACTGACAAGAAGCATTATTGTCGACTATAAATAAAATGGTTGAAAGAACAATAACGAAAAAATCATTTCAAGAAAAAAATAAAGTTATATTAAGTGTTAACATAAGTTGTGTCCGTTTTTTTCCAATTTAAAAATGAGCACCAAAAATAAAACAAAAAGGTAAATGTTATACGCCATTCGAAAGAAAATTTTCTGTTCTATAAGATATTGTGTTTGCTTTTACGTTACATATATTATTTTATTTGATTACAAGCCTTCAAAATGGAATGTCAAATAGACGAAAGTGAGCATTTTCGACACCTCCTTTTATTCGCGTCCAATCGAGGAAATAAAGCTGCCAAAGCCGTTCGCGATATTTGCGAAGTGTACGGTGAAGACGAAATGAATGAAAGGACAGCTCGTCGATGTTTTTTGCGTTTCAAAGACGGTTATTTCGACCTGAAAGACATGGAGCGTTCCGGACGACCAGGGGACTTCGATGAACACCGCTTAAACCATATTATTCATGAAGATCTCCTTCAAACCGCCGTACAATTGGCTGAGCAGATTAATTGTAGTCACATGACTTTATACCGCCACCTTAAATCAATGGGAAAAGTCCAAAAGTTCGGCGCTTGGGTTCTACATGTTTTGAGTGAAAACAACAAAAATCAACGTTCGACAATTTCTGCTGGTTTGCTCGCGCGTCATCGAGCCACGCATGGCCACAAGCAAAGGTTCCTTTACCGCATCATTACTCGTGATGAAAAATGGTGCCTTTATGTGATTATGAAGAAACGGAAAGAATGGGTGAGTTATGGTCAATAAGCAACGCTCAGAGCGAAACAAGTTTTACATCCGAGCAAGACGATGATTTGCATCTGGTGGGATTGGCGAGGCGTCGTCTACTACGAGATACTTGAACGCAATCAGACAGTCAACGCGGAGCTATACATTTTGCAAATGCAGCGGCTCATCACTGCAATTCAACAAAAAAGGCCGGATCGGCAATATGGCGTTATTCTGCAACACGATAACGCCCGCCCTCATATCGCCAACATTACGAAAAATGCCATTCAAACGCTTGGTTGGGAAGTTCTGCCGCACCCTTCATATTCACCAGACCTCGCGCCGTCGGATTTCCACCTTTTCCGGTCACTTTCGAACAATTTGCCTGGCGTTTCCTTCAATAATAACGTCGAATTGCTGACATGGTTGGACGAATTCGTCGAGTCAAGACCGGATTGTTTTTATCGCACAGGCATTGAAAAACTTGTAGAACGTTGGCAAGAAGTTTTAAATAATAAAGGAGAATACATTATTGAATAATTTGTTGTAAAATAATGAAGGAAAATACATTATTGACTAATTTGTTGTAATTTTTTTGTTGTTGTGTCTTCTTGTTCTCTTCATTTGGAAAAAAACGAACACAACTTATGTTAACACCCAATATAATATTAAACTTTCGTTGTTTACCGAAGAACTTGGTGGGCGTAAAATCTCATCTAAGTTACAAGATATACGTTTAAGAGGATTAAGATGAAGACCAGACTAGAATCCTTTTTAAAGAAATCGAGGATCCAGCGGAAATTAAATGCACGGGGTGGCAGTCAGACGTCTTACCAAATATGCCACGGAGAGCGTAGTAAGTATTGAATGTATCATATATTTAGACAATATTCGGTGTTGTGTTGCGCATGGTACATACCAGCGTCAGGTACTAGTTTTTAGAGTAAGTGAACACAGCTGTTGTTAGAGTTATGGTCTCCGGGAGTCAGCTGAATAAAATGTGTTTTTCAACTGTGTTCTTATAGTTTTTTACGTGTTTTTTTCAGCATTTTACGGTTGAGACAATTTATCCATCACCGTATGCGGACCAACAATTGTTAATTATGATTTGTGTTTCTTGTAGGAGGTAACAAAGTTTACCCAAAAATTCACATCAATTATATCTTGACTCGAGCTTGTTGTTCCGATGTTGACAAGCTAGCACGCGTTGTGAATCCCATTTAGTATTATAATAAAAGTAAGCTGAAATTCTTTCAAAAAAAGTAAATGAATCAAAATGAGAAACACTTTTACAAAATGCCATTTCAGGATAAATTAACATTTTGAAAAAAGGGAAAAGGTTTTTTATGTCATCTACAAGGAATACTAATGCGTGGAGGTAATGATGATGAAACGAATTGCGAATAAAACTTAGCCTTTTTTCTTCGCCTCATATCCCAAAGGATTTATACTCCTCCGGTATAATTTGACTTTTAAAAGAAATTTTCTTGTGGTTAAAGAAACTTTGTGAATTTTAAAAAGGGAGACGTCTAAACTTATTACTTTAATAATCCCGCGGGAATTCAACTTTTTGTTTTGAAAATCCAAATTCTTCTGAAACAATTGGAAATATTATAAAACTATTTTTGAAATATATTAATTCGATTGAATGACGTATTAAAATGTAGGTATGATACTATTTTAGTGATAATATAGATTATCACTAAAATAGTATCATACCTACATTGACTGGTTTGAAATGATTTATTTTTATTGTATATTTATATAAATTTATGCAGGTTTTAAATTGTGCAAACTGCCTAATAGTTTTATGATGATGGATTTTGCTTCTTTAAACAAACTATAATAATTTCAGATTTATTCTAATCATGAAGAAAATCGAAATATTATGTTCAAAATTCTCAATATTATTAAAATACAGTGAACTCAATAATCTTATCGAGTTAAAACGATGGTTTTTAATATATTTTAAAGATATTGTAGTTTGTTTTATCAAACACTGTTTATTCCACTTTTTGTAACGGTATAATCCTACTGGTTTCAAGGCTTTCACCTCATCACCAGGGGAGTACAAACAAGACCTTATTTGTGCTCTTCTGATGATGAGGGGAAAGCTTTGAAACCGGTAGGGTTATACCTTTACGAAAAGTGGAATAAACAGTGTTTGATAAAACAAATTACGATGGTTTTTAATTGTTTTCTTAACAGAACAGTTATTTTAATACTTTCAAAATTATCTCATGTTATATTGAGTCCATTATACAATCTAGGAACTAATACTTCGCAATGACATATGAATTTATTAATTAACTGTGTTTTTTAAAAGGAGAGTGTGGAATGATACGTTTTTGTAGGCAAATTAGTGTATGACATATGCGGATGTTGAGTGAAAAATGATGCATGGCTTGGAAATATTATTTATAATATTTATATATTTGTGATCCAGTTATATGTGTGAGCGTTGTAACGGATAGTATTTTGTAAGGTGACGTTATATTGTAACCTTTGAGGCCTGGTTGGTAAGACGCTTGTTTACCAGCCCGGAGGTTGCGTTTTATTTTAAAGGATTCCAATCTGATTTTCACTTAAGACCTCTTTCTGGTTGGTTGTAAGATTTATCCATGGTTAACCCACCAGGTTTTACTGTGTACTACGGAAGTGTAATACGATGTAATATATTATACTCGTATATGAAACTCAAAGTAATTTTATTTATTTATTTATTTTAAAAAAACAGGCTTAGCCGAATTACTTTAAAAAATACAAGATGTGTTAACATTAAAAGTAATGAAAAATTATACAGAAAAAAAATTAAAAAAAGTTATATAAAATAAAAATAAATGTACATATATGCATGCATATATACACACAAACATACACATATATTCGAAGTCACTTAAGTTCGTTGATGAGTGCTTTCTAACGCGCTCAATCTTAGAAGAAAATTTACTTTTGCTTTTGGTAATGTAATATGAAATATGTCAATATCCGAAGCAGTCCCGTTCAAAAGAGTTAAGGCCCTTCCAGCAGGCATAGCGGCTGAAAGACCCGTTCTTGCGTATGTTATTGAGAACAGCTCTTGCCGGTGCAGTTTAGTGTAATTGTTAGGAACATTTAACGCTAATCTTTGTAGTAATGCTGGACAGCTCACAATACAATGATACACTCAAAATACAGCTCACAATACAATGATATACAATGATAATGGACAGCTCACAACACAATACATAATACAATGATACGTTTAATAAGGCTGATATTTTCCTGGTTTTTCTCTCACTACAGCATCATTACAACATTCCTGCTTGATAACAATCCGTACAAGTTAATTTAAAAGAGCAATAGCAACAGGTTAAGTTAGAAAAAAAAGGAATTAGTTTTGGACATAATTATCAAGGGAACCAGAGTTAGCCTGCCGCAGGAAATCTGGTTATGCTTTAACCGTATCCGCACGTGCTACAATCGCTTTGTCTTCTTAATGTACAAATGGGACAAGTACAAGTGTCGCCAGAATATGAATGTCATCAGATGCATACCATGGAACTCATAGTCAACGACTGTCCCATTCTTGTGTTCTTTGGAGGAAGTCAGGATGTGCATAGGAACACATCGGAAGCATTAGGTTAGCTGAGCCATGTGTATGAGGAAGAATATTCGTTTGGTGGCGAATATGTTTTTTTAATGATGTTATCAAATTCTAAAATTCCTTGATAAAAAAATTAATAACTTTTTTTAAAATTAAATTTGATGAAGACTGAGTTTTTTTTAAATCTTGAAAATAAGGTACCCTGTTGAGCCAACAAATTCCTTTTGTATTTTGTCTTAAAGAAAGTAATCAATTTCTACATATTTACATTTTAAATAACTTTATTTAGACTAGTGACACCATAGTATATAACATATAAAAAAAACAGTCACACTTAGACGTGTAGCAAACAAAAATCCCATTAATCGAGATACAATTAAAAATCTAGAAATATTCTTGCAGAGAAAAGTTAAAATAAAGTGAAAAGAAAACATTTTAGAGTAACGAGGGTGTCTCGCCCCCCGCCAAGTTAATCTAGTAATCATTTAATCCTTTCCTCTAAATACAGCAATTGAAACCCCTATTTAACGAATTATTTATTGAACGTATATCAACTTCTATTGATAAATGAAATAATTATATAATTTGTATTCAATCTGCGCACACTGGACAGCTTTTTCGATTCAGTTAAATGAATGGGGCAAAGAAAACCTATTATCTCAAGTAGAACCGAGAAATATATATGATAAGTCCGTTAATAATTTCGAACAACAAACAAATATTTACTTTGGATATACAAAAAGTAAGAGAAGCAAGCTCATGAATTTCCAATAATCATATAGGATGAATTGCCTTGTTTAAAAGAAATCTGTTGACACAATTTGATAGAAAAACTTTGGATGACTAAAAAACTAAAAGTGGACATTAGTTTTTATATTAATTATTTAAATTTAACAGTTCATCAGTCTCGCAGAAAAATTAACTCCACGAAGATGATGCTTGAATTAATGCATCGAAACCAATTGAGCATTAAAATATACTAAAACGCAACACAAACCGTAGGTTTTAAATTAATATTTCTTCAATTAATTATTTCATCTTTTTATCCATTATCAAACATTAAAAGTAAAAAAAAAAACCTTTTTTTTCATCTTTACTATTTGCAGAATAAAACACTATCCGTATTTGTGTAATATTTGTATGTATCGAAACTCAATCTTTGAATGATTTTTTATTTGATCAATAAAATCTCTTAGTTTCTAGTCAGTTATATAACATGTTTCATTCCTGATTTTTCTATTTGATCAATAAAAACTCTTAATTTCTATTCAGTCATACATGTCACGTGTTTCATTCCTGATTTTTCTATTTGATTAATAAAAACTATTAATTTTTAATCAGTAATATACGGTGTTTCATTCCTACTTTTTCCGGTCCGCTATCCCATCCTTTTCTTTTGATTGATACTATCAATTTTTTTTTATTATGTATATATTTATATATTTCATAAAGATGAATAATCACTTGAATATTTTTGTGACCATGTAACATCCTTTATTTACTTTTGTGTAGTTGGTTGGAAGATATTGTCACCTGTCAATACGCTTTTCAGATTGTTTTTACAATAAAGTGTTCAATAAATAAATAAATAAATAACCTACAACAGGAAACAGGAAGAGGAAAAACCTTTTATTAAAGGAGAGTATAGTATGCATGATGGGGACATGACAAGCGAAATATATGTGTCATGATAGAAAGAACTGAATGTGTAATTTCTGTCTACCCAATAGGGGCATGGATTGATGATGATGATTCATTGTCCATAACATAAAAACATTTAAAAAAATTGTCGAATATGTATTGACTTTGAAAATAAATTAATTTTCTATTATGTAACTTAATATCATAGATCAAAATCACAACTCTATCAAAAAATAGTAATCCCACATTTGATTTTTATATTTACAGCTCCTTTATTAAAAATGTGGCTTATTAGATGGAAATATTCTTAATGAACTTAATCTTTACCCAATAAAGGTTTTCCCAATTGCGATATTATAAGTAAAACAAATATTTTTAATTTATATATATAATTTATTTATACGTGAATTTTTTTTTACAAATGCATTATTTATAAATAAATAACAGATTAATCAACATGAATACACAATTTATACGAATCTGATTTGTTGCATTTCATCTATCGTGTCGAAAAACAACATGAAAAAAAATATTTTTTTTTCGATTGTTGATTATACAATACTCCGTTGCAAACTCTCATCAACTTGATAAACAACGAGACTCAATTGTATGTATGTAGCACGCAAGTCAAACCCCGTATTTTTCATCATTCTAGAAATACCAAAAAGTCAATTCCACAATATCTCGCACATAACCACCAAAAATGTACCACACTCTAGAGTTTACACAAACCTTTGCTACAAGTCATCCCGTCTGCCAGCCCAAGCACTCAAACTCCTGTCGCAACAATAACCACGCTTCGATCCACTGGATATTTTTTTGCACTTTTTGGTCTTTATTGAATTCAGCACTTCAATTTATGTAATGGGAGTCAAAAAAGCATATTTTCTTTGGGCAAAAGATGTTCTTACTAGGGATCGTTAACAGTTGATCCATTACCATGCATATCATGTGTCCCTGTTGAGTTTGCATTTTCTTGATGATGGTGCCAAATAATGGATTTGACGTAAAAGTTGGCTATGTTAGGGACCTGAATATATTGTAGATATTGAGGAATTTGCTAGGATAATACCTGTTAATCCTCCAACTGTAAATAAAAAAATGAATCCTAGGCTTCACAATATAAGAGGACAAAAATTAATTGTAGTACCATGAAGGGTAGCAAGTCAGCTAAAATGTTTAATTCCTGTAGGAATTGCATTTAAGATAATTTTAACGATGATGACCTCCGTATTCTAGTTGATAATACGTTATTATTTGATTCCCGTTAGTATCCATTTTTCAAAAAAGGGTTTCAGTTTAGTTGTCATCCAGCGCCCCGTAAACATTTGTTGTTCGGAAGAAATCTCCACATGGCAATAGACCCACTTAGTTTGTACTTTATATAACGAAGATTTAATGCAATACAAATATTGTAAAAAAATAGTTAATTCGTTGGTTCAACTTAGACATCATCATCATCAGCCCGTCTCCATCCAAAGTTGAACATAGGCCTCCCCTCTCCTCCTCCATTCCTCTCTTTCCTGGGCACATTGTTTCCAGTTGCTCCCGGCTACTCTTCTAATGCAGTCTGACCACCGTGTCTGAGGACGGCGCACACTTCTTCTTCCCTGTCTTGGGCGCCACTCCAGCACTCAACTTAGACATCATGGTTAAAATGCATAGATTTTCCCTCTTTCCCTTTTTCTTCTCCGTACGACTATTACACTGTGCCTAGTACGTTATATACAAGCTTTCATTTAATCTTTTAAATTGTCTATCAAGAGTTTTAAATTGTAGCTGGTTAGCTCTCAGAGGGGATGTTCTGAAGAAGGATATGACAAACCCTTGTACTGTTTCTACCTCAACGTACCAAGTCCTCGGTGTAGCTTATTGAGAAAAGATTTGACTGAGATCCATTGCAGTATCTTCATATTCTATTTTCTGAAACGTGATTTTATTATGGATGTATCAGCTGTGGTTTCAATATTATGTATGTTTATCAACCACACACATTTTCATAAAATTTCAATATTCGTGTGTTAACTCTTCCAGAAGACTTGTTTAACTCGATTTTCGATAAAGCTATCTCTGAAATTAAGTCTAATTTGTATGTTAATTAATAGTTTATCGTATTTTTTTAGTAAAAGGGTTATGCGTTCAGTAACATCTAAAGCCTAATGCCATGTGTGTGCATTTACTCACATGGATAATTTATGCATTTGACTTAAATAACTGTTACGCTTACTTTGAATTAAACATTGAGTAAATAACTGTTACGCTTACTTTGAATTAAAAATTGAAAAAAAAATTATGTAGAATCAATAAGTTATAAATTACACTCACTACATGCATTAATTGTTATAAAAGATGATACTCACTACTAGTTAAAATGAAACTAAATTTTGCTCAAATTTCATACAAAATGTCAGTATTTTATCTAATTTGTTATTTTAACGAGATTTTATCCGGAATATCTTAATATTTCAAGAAAGTTTAAATTCTTTATTAGTAGCTTATCCAACGGTTCTACTGTGTAGATAAGCTAACATGCAAACTATTTTTGACAGCTAATTTGACCTGACATAGTTTTAACTAACATGCAAACTATTTTTGACAGCTTATTTGACCTGACATAGTTTTACCCAATTACTTGAATGAACGCTCTCGAATCACAAATAAGTTACTGAGATAGATATTTACATACGCATAATATGTGGCTTTGAAAATTATGAATCGTCATTTGTGATAACTTTCCTTCCTCTTAAAGAGGTGAATGTGTGGGTCCCTTATATGTCCTTTCCTCCTTCGTAAGCACATAACTCTGTTAACGTGATATCTCCACTATGAGTGTTATTTTGTTTTCTCAGTACAGTCCTTTCTAATTTCGATTTTTATTACATTTTAAATAATATTTTGAAGTGTTCAATCAAAAGCCCTGAATAATATAATATAATTTGTTATATATTTTCTCTTGTGTCACATAGTTCTCACTTTTCTCTCGGCTATTTTTTTAAACGCTTTCTTCATTTTCTTTTCTTTTTTTCCCCGCTTTCTGTTAATGTTGGTCATGCGTTGTTTTTTTGTAAGTATTTTTCAAAGCGGTTTTTTAGTGCGGCCAAATTATCTTTAGATTCCTTTCGAACCGCGATATGTGTCAGAAGTGCAAAGAATGTATGGAAGAAGTAAACCGAGGATTGCAAATACGTAACTAGATCAAGTGAACTAGATTTTGAACGAAGGTAAACTGAGAAGTATGAATAAAATAAGTTTGTGCATGATGAGATGGTTGAATGTGGAGGAGATGTAAGTTGTGTTTTTTCCCTGTTCCTTCTGCCTACCATGCAAGGGACAGGGCGTTATTGTAAGATTTTAGACTCGGGGAAAAAACCACCACTCCACTTTTACGAACTCTCCAAATTTGATTTTCTAAGCACTTTGCTAGATTTGAAAAGGCTCTAAACTTGTCAAAGTGAGCACTTACATTTCCCAGCAGGCCGTTAGACACCCTTTTAAAACACGTTTATCGTTTCTGTTTTATCTAAACGACAATAATAGGACGGAACCGTAAAATGGCGATAATTTTCAGCGTTTGGACGACAAAGTAAATTCACTGACCTATTTGGTCACACAAGATTACGTGGCCTAATCTATGTCAGGCCCTAAATAGGGCGTCAGGTCCTTAACTGAGTTTTGGGCCCTGAAACGGCCTAAACGTTGAGGACAAATCTGATAAATCAAATTATACGGTTTATAAGATAAGGATTTTTGACATTAAGGTGCAAAATGCTGAAGAGGAAAATAAAATTAAAAAGTTTTATATTGGCATTAAGCTACTTTTAAAGTTTCAATGGAAATATTATTTTAGAAATAAGGAGAGGCAAGAATATGTTTCATCTTAAACAAATTATTTAGTTCATTTGAAAATCTTAAAAAATACGTTATTTTATCAATTTTATTCAAACGATAAAAGTGCATTTTGATATGACTTAATTTTGATAACATAACAATCTCTTCATAGTTTTCTTTATAATGTTAATCTGAAGAAAAAAAAAATAGATATGGATTCTCATGTATTCATTGTATTACTTTTGTTGTATACAGTACATTCTGGTAGGTTAACTCCCCCGACCAAATATTTTAAAGAAGCATTAAACCAGTATATAAGATAAATTATTTTTCTGTTTTCTTATTTTTTTAAATTTTATATTATCTATGGTATACTTCGTCACTGTGTGTTAGTAAACTCGCCTTTTGAAAAAAACTGTGTAAACGAATGAAATATATGGTAAAAACACATTTCAACCAAAATTTTGACATTTTCTCCTATTAAATTGTAAAACCATGACATGAACTGCTTAAAAAAACGTTATTTTACCTTATAAATTTAAATAAATCAACAAATGATAAAACTGTGGGGAATCATTTCCGGGTTAACTATCGATTTTTAAGGATGGCCGAATTTTTGACAGCGAATTTGCAATGTGTTTGCGTATGAAGGGTCATTGAAAGAAATGTAGCGACATTGAACAAGATAAATGGAGCATTTAATGTTGAATACAACAACCGCGCAATACGAGCAGTATAAAAATGACAATATATTTGAGTATGCTCACCTTGATATATGAAAGTGTAACTTGGATTTGATAGAAGAATAATAATAATTAATGCTGTGGAGATGCGTGAACTAAGGAAAATTTGTCAAGTGTAAATGTTTGAAAGAAGGTTGAATGAAGGCGTCAGAAATCAAAGCATGGATTAAATGTTTGTTTTAAGTAAGATGAGAAAAGGAGCTTTAAATATGATTTGGACAGGTGGCGAAAATTAATGATGTAATAATGATTAACCAAATATACAAGTCATTAGTGCAACGTGTGCGTACAAAAAAGGAAACGTGGCAGGACTAAATGGACTAGATTTTGAAAGTAGATAAAGTGATAAGTACGAATAGTAAAAAATGTGCATGACGAGATGTATAAATGTGGAGGAGGTGAAAGTTGTGTACTTGGATCGAAAGTTTTGATCTGTTCCCTCTGCATACCTGCAAGGGGCACGGTATGGTGATATGTTCGTATATGTACACGAATGCATATACCGTATTAGCCCGTCTATAAGGCGAGGTTTTTATTTAAAAAGGTGACACGGAAAATGGGGGATCGCCTTATATTCGAGTCACAAACATAGTGGCTAACAATAAATTAACCACTCGCGATGAGCGACATGGCAACATTGTAATGAGAGCGTTCAAAAGGCGTAATTGTTTACACATAGCCTGTGTGTAATAACTTCTGACAGTTTTTGAGGTGTTTTTTTTAATGTGCTTCATTTTGCATCTTTGCTACCTAAAAAAATATTATTACTGGCCATGTTGAAAGACGAGGAGCTCAAACCATCTAATGAATCAAGGAATACGCAGAAGCTATGATTCCAATTTTAAGGTTATGGTGGTGCGTGCTGCAGAAACAACCAACTGCCGGTATCACGGCAAATAATGTTAACTGTACTTTGTTTTAATAAATGTTTTTCGCTAAACATTTAGCATTTTATTTTTCATAATATTATAATGGTGAGGAAAATGTTTTTTTCTCTCCAAAAAACAGATTAAAAAATAGGGGTCGCCTTATAATCAGGGTCACGCTATAGTCGGGCCAATAAGGTATGTGTGAATTTTTTTAATGTGTGTTTGTAGGAAATAGACCATCGTGGAATGAACTAAAAAAAACACCGATTATAAAAATATCGGACAAACATTTTTATTTAGCATTTTTTTCCAGCTAACCAAAACGGTGTTCAGCAAGACATGAATGAACACCAGACTTTAAACCTTTTTTTTTTAATTTTGTTACTTACGAAAATCGAATCCACGACCTTCGGGCTGGAAGATGGGCATCCTATTAATGTTCTTAGAGTGACAAATCGAAAGTTGGTTGATTGGAATAAATCGCTACGAATTAATAAATTCAACATATATATGAGTATATAGTGAACATATACTTTTTTTAAAGGAGATACTAATGGACATAGCTTTTTAGAAAAAAACCTATTAAGGTTGTAACCGTGTGACTTTTTTTACAAAATAAATTTCTTTTCGCGTTTGTTTTATCATTTGTAACAAGAATGAATAAACGAGGTTTATATTTATTTGAGAACAGAAATATTACATTTTTGTTGGCTTTTAATAATGCGAAAATGTCAAATAATTTCCAACTCGCAAAGAAAAATATGCTTATAATGTGTATTTTTCAAAGGTCACTGTTTTTTTTTGGGAAGCTTTTTCCTCGCTTTTTCCATAAAGATTTAAGATTGTCAAGTTAAAAGTCAAGAAACTAATTTTATTTTCCATTTTGCAATCTAAAGATTTCTCTTATAATTGAATTGATTTTTTTTTTGGATGATTCAGGGTTAACACATTAATTTAGAAAAATTTACGGTGTATTGGAATGTTTTACAATATAAAATGTTAAATTTATTTGTTGTTAATTACTACTGTTGTTAATAATTATATTGCTTATTTAAGAAAAAAACTTTATCAAACGTGTCGTCTTTAATCTTTTGGAACTCCAAATAAGAATATATTTGTAACAAATTACTTTGTTATTCTACGAATAAAAAACAAATTTATTTATTATTCTTTAAAAATCTTATAACAAATTAAAAACACAGTTATTTTAAAATTCATCACACATTACTATATAGTCGTGCAACGTGTCAAGCATATCGTATTTAATAATAAATAACATTGTTATTCCAACAACTTGATTAAAAACAATGTTGTTTAATATGAATTATTCTAATATGCTGCACCACAAAGTTAAAATCGAAACTTTTGATTCATCTTCTTAATTCAAAAGACGCACTGGAGAGCATTTTTATGATTCCCTCTGACTTTAAATGATTTCATTCAAGTGGTAGATTTTAAAATAATGTGAATAACCAGAAATAATATAACATAATACGTAACGAGATTATTGTATTATATTTCACTTTAATACAAACAAGCTATTTCAATGCCATACGGCAATCTCTTCCAACCAATTTGATAGATTTTGAAGAGACCTTAGTTGAAAATCAGATATCCTGAGTTGAAAGGCGGGTAACTAACCGACTAGGCCACATATATTGTGTGCAAGATGTGATAAAAAATCTGGAGATCTATTTTTACTCTTTGAAGAATACCACATTATGATATAAAATTTAATGTTAAAATATATAAATTGAAAACATTTTTTTAATGTATTCAAGATATGTTACAACCCTTATATGGTCACCAGTTAGCAATATTGCGATTGAAATTTAGAAATACAATAGTTTCATGAAGAGAGTACAAGAACTGATATATATTTTGGATAAAGCACGTTTTCTGAAGTAAAAAAACCGGACGACTGGATAGAGCTCTCTAAAAAAATGCCACCAAGAGACCAACTGCCTTGGTCTACTTGCAGAGTTCTCAATAGACACTTAGGGTGACTTGATGCTAACGTGTTTTTTTTTAATAAAAGTAGCATTAAATATGATTGTGGAACTATACAGGACGCAAAACATGAACCACTTTGATATCTGATGCTTCCTCCTGGAAACACGTGAAATTATTAATATCTAGGGCTTGTTAGTTTTGCTACCACAAAAACTCTTTTATAAGTCCGAGATTTTTCTTTACTCACCATTACGCCATGTCCCTTTTAAGCAGGTGGATACGATATCTACAAACCTTTCTTTCCACACATACAATTTTTGCTTTATCAAAATACGAGTATGTATATAATAACATTTTTGTCATGTTTCTTATCTATCTTTCACTCATATTAAAGCTTACCCTTTCATTTTTTTCTCACCTTTACTTTCTCTCACACACTTTTTATTTTGTAAAATTTTCAGACTTCATTCTCTTTATGTGTCCAAAACAATGAAAAATCCTTTTTTATTTCTTTTAAAAACTTCTGAGTCCAATTAATAATTATACTTTATCCGGCCAGTATTAACTCTAGAGTACAATATATCTAACATACTCGTATATTGTTAGCAAAGTACGAATTTTATTTTTTGTTCCTTCGGGAATTGAACCTAACACCTCCGGTAGGAAGCTACCAAATAATCTACGGATGTCTCAAGCAAGCTTAAAAGCATGGAAGTCCCTCATTTAATGATTATTCAATCACACCACAATTCGGGAGAATAAAATCATTCTCAGGTCACGGCCGCGAGAACTTTCAGGAAAAATCTCCAAAGCTCTCAGGTTCAACTCGGAGCTTTCAAATAATTCAGCATTTATTCAGGTGTATAGTCAGGTAGGGTTGGGTTTGCGAATCGATTTTCATACGGAAGGGGTCAGCTAAAAATAAAGCCATAATGGTGTGGGTTTGTATCAAAAGCTTACCCCAAGCTGGTGAAGGCTTTCATGAAGCATTATCTCACTGGGCAAGGGGGGATGAAACTGACTAGGGGATGTCTTTTGGTCATTTAAATTCCACTGTGGTGTTGTTGCTATTCACGTCCGATGCAATTTCGTTAAAGCATTTTCTTTCATTTATGATTTACAATTTGTTTTTTGTGTTTTCAAATGCGAGTTGGAATGTGGATAAAATAATTTAACATAAAAGGCAATCTGTTAGTAAAATATTTGTTTTGAAGTCGAATCGTTAAAATTTATATAAATGAACATAAATTGATTTATGGCGGTAAACTTAAAATTCACAAGGCATATGTATGTCAATGAATATAAATGTATTTCAATAATTATTTGGCATAAATTCAATTTTTTCCTACAATAAATCAGAAGTATCACTATCTATTTTCATAACAATTATAAAACATCAATATTTATGTGTAAAACGACGCTAAAAATTTGAATTTTTCTTTTAATTTTACTGAAATCTATTAAAATCAGTTTTAAAGCATCCTATCGTTTTAATGACGCGTAAGCGGTTGAAGAAGTTTCTTTGACTTTTGTTATTAATTTATTTTAATCAAACATGTGAAAAAAATTTATAAAAATATTATAAATATTAAAAAACAAATTAGGTTCCTTGCTAATTCAGGAGCAAATCGCACATTATCGTTACGTGTGTGTATTTATTTTCAATTGATTTAAGATATCAATAATCCCAGTTTGAAATAACATAACATTGATATCAACACAAAAATTTAAAAAACTAAAATGTTAGCAATAATTAGTTCCATGGGCGAATGTTCTGGAACCAAGACGGGCGACTTCTACCAATTCCTTGTCGACCCTTGTTTTGTCTTTAATGTTTGTTTCTACTCTCAATATATATGACCAAGATGGCAATTTTTCGTCGCTACGAGTATAATGTATTTAAGAGTTCTCGTTTTACTTCTACTCTGTGTAGTGTTTGAGATACCATGAAGCCTAGAAGTTCTTAGCATTATCTCATAAATTCATATTTTAAATGCATCAAGCTTATTTAATATTCTGGTCTTTGTGGTCCATGTCTTGACATAATAAAGTAGGACAAACCATGTGTAGAAGAATCATGGTTGTTTTATATTTCCAATAAAACCCATTTTTAAATATTTTTTTTATTATCTAAGACAAATTCAACACTGTTGAAATTAAAGGAATAATACTATCCGAAGTTAGTTATTTCCATAAAAAACTTAACTGTGTTATTTAACGATTAAGTTAGTTTTCACACACTCCATCATCGTTTCCAACGAGAATTATGTAAATTGGCCTGAAAGCGCCTTGTAACTTCGTACATTTTAGCTTATTGCACCATTCTGTCAATATTTTGATGAACTACAAACAATTTAAGTAGCGGAGGCTCTATTTATTCTAGCGAGGCTTTAATAGTTGTTAGTCAGGCAACAAAAGCTCTGCAATGAGGATACAATACAGCGAGTTTTAATGGAGTTGGTTGTACGTAAACTGTTGGTTAGCTTTTACATCAGATAAATATTCGTTAATCTTTGCCTTCTATAGAGCTTATTAAGCCTTTGTTTTTCTAAACACAAGCATTAAGTCCGTTTTAAAATACATCGAATTTTAGCTTTTGAATCATTTGTCATATTTTTGTAATGTTTTTTTCTTCATTCCATTATTTTTCGCTTATAGCAGTTAAAACGTATATCTGTTTACTTATATAAAGAATAAGGACATAAAAACGAATGTGGATTGAAAAAGGACAGTTTTTAAGATGAAAAATTGAGCATTGTGATAGTTCGGCCATGTAGAAAGAAAGAATGATGAACGATATACGAAAAAAATCAGTACAATAAGGTACAAGATGTTTTGGAACACTAAAAAATACGGGGTGTGATGAATTAAATCCAATTCTGAAAGACGGTCTAGTAAGAATCATTTTTTAAAGTGCAGTATGCATAACATAGGGTGTATGGATGTGGCTGAAGTAAAATATATTTTCCATGATAGAATGAAGTGGATATTTGTTCTTTCTGGTTGCATTGTAGTGGAATACAATATTTAAAAGGAAGGCTACAATCTTGTAAATACTTAGTGTGTATACTGAATGAACCGATCTCTTTACAGACGTTCCCCAAGGTGGAATTCTCTCTCCAATATTTTTTTCAATATTCATCAACCTAATAACATCATCTTTAAATTGTTCTTATTATCTGTATGCGGATGACCTGCAGATATATATTCATATTGATCCAAATTTCTTTCACACGGCTTTGGACGGTTTAAATGCGGGCCCTCAATCGATCTCGGAGTGGACTGGGGAACACGGCTTACTCAGTAATCCTACGAAGTCTCAAGCGATCCTAATTGGCAGCCCTCAGCTTCTTGGTAAATTCGACACTGACTTACTTCCTCCCATATACTTTGATGGCTCTATCATACAATTACATAAAACTGTTTAAAACCTAGGAGTACTAATAGATAACACTCTCTCAGTGTGAGATCAAATAAATGAGGTAAGCCTAAGGAACTTGTTCAGCCTTTATTCCTTTAAAGTGTTGCAAAGATTCCTGCTAGCTAAAACCAACATTTTACTCGTGCAATATCTGCTCTTTCCGATTCTGGACTATGCAGACGTCTGTTACTTGGACGTTACAGAGGAACAGCTGGATACATTATAGCATCTTCAAAATGGTTGTCTAAGATTTATTGTCAACCTACGAAAGTACGATCAATTAACTTCATACCAGAAGGCATTGAACTGGTTGAATGTTCGAAACAGAAGCCAAATTCATATACTGTCTCTTTTGTATAACAATCTTAACTGTCCCACCGCCCCCTCCTATCTCGCCGAAAAATTTCAGCGTCTTTCCAATCATGGACTAGCGCTACGTTCAACCAGATATTGTTTATTGTCCTTCCCAGTTCACCACTCCTCTTTTTTTACGTCGTCCTTTACTGTCCATGCAGTGAGACTCTGGAATCAGTTACAAACCAATATATGACTCGCTCCGTCCTAGGCATGCTTTAAGAAGCGACTGAAAAAACTCTTAATTTATAGTCAGTAAAATAACGTGTTTCATTCCTGATTTTTTTTCTTTTCCTTTCCTCTCAGCCATTCCTTCCTTTTCCTTTGATTGGTGATATCTCACTTTATATGAAAAAGAATGGTGAGGTGATTGTCCGTCTTTGTGGAGATTGTGGGCATATGCTCACGTATGTGTTTATGGATTTCGTGGGGATGGATAGTCATTTGAATAATTTATGCGACCATGTAACTTGCTTCATTAACTTTTGTCTGGTTTGTTGGAAGAGGTTGCCGCCTAGCAATAATCCCATTAGATTGTATTTGCAATAAAAGTGTTAAATAAATGTATAAACTCACCGGCCACACCACTGTTTTGGATCCGATGTCACATCGAAGTAAGACGATCGGAACACACCGCCATGTTTTTGCCTCCCTTTTTTAAAAGAAAATATAAATGGCCGAAGTCATGGGTATCCTTAAACCCTCGAATACTAAGTGGAAAAAAGGCCTGTGTCATTCAAGGGGAGTAGCACAGCGCGGAGCTTGAACCGGTGACCTTCCGCACGAAAACCCAGTCCGTTACCGCGCGACCATTACCTCAATAAGTACTTTAATTATTAAAATATGTACTATAATTTGCTAATAAATTGTTCGAGAAATATTGATATCAGAGAGTCATTCGATTTAAAACTCTTGTAAATATTGAATGGTTATAGATCAGTCAGCTTGGGTATTTACTTCGCTTGCCAGTAAATGCTAATCGAAATGGCTTCTTACGGGAAATCCGGGAGGGAAATGTTCTTTGGTTGGCTTAAACTTACATGGGAAAAGCAATAGATAAACTGTACTAGGATATGTTGAGCTTTCAATGAAGCATAACTGAGGTTAGCGTAGTTCAGGGTCAGGTGGTCGGAAGTTATGAAGGTGATGATCTCCAGATTCTCCAAGGATTAGAAGATAAAGGTGAAACTACATTTCTTTCCTCTTAAATATTTTAATTTAATCTGTATTTTGTAGTGATTCAATCAGTTGTTAAATTTTATGAACCAAAGACTATGTGTTTTATTTTAATTTAATACAATTAAGTGACTTTATATTTGGAAATCATACGTTGGTTTTTTTAGTTGGTGATGAAAAAGCTTTCTTAAGTAATAAGGTTTTGTATTAATGAAATGGTATCTCTTGTGGGTGCAAGGTTATTCAATATTTATTTGGA
The DNA here is from genome assembly GCA_949825065.1 of Odontocerum albicorne. Taxonomy (NCBI): domain Eukaryota; kingdom Metazoa; phylum Arthropoda; class Insecta; order Trichoptera; family Odontoceridae; genus Odontocerum; species Odontocerum albicorne. Next base: position 15,934,553 of record OX463859.1, read on the forward strand.
TTTTATGATCGCCATTGTTTTTTGTACGTTGTGTTCTTTTACAATTTAAACCCCATTGATTCACTTTTATAGAACTTGTTTAATTTAATGTTTTATATCAGAATAAAATAAATTATCTAAAGTTTGTCTAAAGATGAAATTTATATTACTTAACATTATGTTTTCCTTAGTCACAAAACCATGCAAAGCTTAATAATCCACAGATATGTTCATTCATCGTATTTTCACTTTCTTCCTTCAGAGAACCATTCCACAGAGTATTAATATTGGTTAAAACAACCTCGTTTATTAAACCTCAAATTAATAATAGCGGTGTTTCGAACCGGCACTGTATTGCAGTGTAGTGTCGTGCGGTTTAATAAAGAGCACAATCTGCGCTGAGATGTGACAGAGCTCATTCCGAAGATTGCATTTTGGGAAATTGCACCGTGCAGATATGACATTGCATAATGGGAAAAGTGTTATGCAGTGCAACGATTATGACTATGCAACGAGCCATGGTACGTATAGCAGGTGTTTTCTGAGATATTCTTATGTCTTGTTTTACCTTGTACTTATGGAGTTCGAGAATTTAGCAATTTTTATTCCATAGTATTAACCATTTAAGGTAGAATTACTTAAACATGTTTTGATTTCCTTGCTACCTTATCTGCCAAGTATTAATTAAAGTAAATTTACTGCCAAGTGCCCATATGTTTCAACTAACCATGCAATCGTTTCAAAAACATGTGTATAGGAAATTAAAAAATGTAATGACACGTGTGATAGAATTATGTTAAAAATACACCAATGGAGATGAGATGAGATCGTTATAAAACACAACATCATAATCGTAGAGCGAATAAAGTGTCATGAAAAACCGGGAAACACCGTATCTCAGTGAAAAAAATGTAATGTTTTTATGTCGCTAATTGAATTACGCCTATGTAGTTGGTGCTTTAAAAGTAACACTAATGGCAAATAGTCAAAGCTAGTGAGCTTATTGCAATGTGATTTCAGACTAATTGGAAATAATTATTTTGTAAAAAAACCCGAACTAGATCCTTTTATTTTTGTTCGATCAGGAATCAATTCTTAAAATTTTCAGGCTGTAAGACAAGTGTTCAGTAAACTGTCATGCGGGCCATGCAATATTAATTAGTGTTATAATTTGCATGACCTAGTTTGTTGAATTCTAGAATCTACCACAAATACAGTATCCGCTAGTGGTCTAGCTATTCTTGTAACTAACAAGAACACCTAGACCACTAGCGGAGACTCCATGTTCATATAAATTCTAGTAATAACCCGTGAATAATGACAGAAGTAAATGATTTTTTTTTAATGTGATGCTGTGCTTGTCGGTGTTGCTTTATGTTGTCGTCGTTATACGACTTCTCTTAAGTCTCATTTGCTCGTTGTAGTTGACGTAATCATCTTTCTTTTTTAACATCTGCACATATTTTCACAACCATCATTTTTATCCATAATAATAAGTCTGTAATATTTTAAATAAAAACAAAGTCTTGTAGAATAAAAAAATATATAATAATTATTTTAACAAAATGATTAGTTAATAAAGTTTTCGTAATGAAAATGGAAATCTCTCATTATGTAGAATTTGAATGAAATAAAATTCAAAAGATTGTCTTACTGACAGCAAACTTTATATAGTCTTTTAACCGCTAAATTTATTTATTTACATACCAACAGTTTAAAGTTAATGAGCGTGGCATGTAAGCATAAATAATTGCTTGTAAATATAACAAATTTAAGAAGAATCAAGCATTCTCACTCAATATAAACTGTTTTCTTGTTTCAATATTAATAATTTTCTGTTCAACAGTATGTCGTCTTTTTCATAAATGCATTATTTGTCATTGTTGTTTTATATCAAATAAGCAGGTCACGAAGTGACAGCTGTCAAATTTTATTTTAACATTAAAATTCTATATACGATATAATATAAAAAATAACTTTTCAATATGAACTATGGCAACACCTTATGTTATACACAGACGTAAGAATAACCAATTTTATGTTGTTTAGTAATAATGATCCTATGAACTAAACTATCTTATTCTTCATACTTAATTTTGATCTAATTAGCAAAAGATGAATGAATAGAGCATTATTATAAAAAAAAGGACTTCTCATGATAGTTAATCTTTTTTTTTAATCTTTGACGATGTTTGGATTTTTTTTGTGTGTGTTTTTTTTTTATTAACGTTGTAACTTTTCACCTAGAAATTTGTATAAATCTGCGTAACTCTTGTGTTAAGTTGATATAAATTATCAAAATTTCAATTGACACGCCATTTGATTACTTTGAATAAAGTATCTACGTGTAAATACAATAAATGTATAAAAATGTTATATTAAGTTAAATAGGGCATTATTATAAAAAAAAACACTTCTCATGATAGTTTATCTTTTTTTTAATCTTTGACGATCTTTGCAATTTTTTTTGTACATCTTTTTTTATTAACGTTGTAACTTTTTACCTAGAAATTGGTATAAATCTGCGAAACTCTTGTGTAAAGTTGAAATAAATTATCAAAATTTCAATTGACACGCCATTTGATTACTTTGAATAAAGTATCTACGTGTAAATACAATAAATGTATAACAATGTTATATTAAGTTAAATAGGGCATTATTATAAAAAAAAACACTTCCCATGATAGTTTATCTTTTTTTTAATCTTTGACGATCTTTGCAATTTTTTTTGTATATCTTTTTTTATTAACGTTGTAACTTTTTACCTAGAAATTGGTATAAATCTGCGAAACTCTTGTGTTAAGTTGTAATAAATTATCAAAATGTCAATTGACACGCCATTTGATTACTTTGAATAAAGTATCTACGTGTAAATACAATAAATATGTAACAATGTTGTATTAAGTTAAAGTTTACGTAAAAATTAATATACACAGAGAACCAGTCTAGTAAATTAATTTAATAGTGTGATGCTTATGTTGCGTACAGTGAAATCTCGTTCTGTATACATAAATGTTTTATTGTCATGTGTTATTCTTTTTCAACCAACAACAAAGATCTTTAAGAAGGCTGAAGTAAAAATATACTGAAACATTAAAAAAAATAAGTGCAAAAAATTATCGAATCTCCGGGCAAGAAGATGTTACCGTAAAAAATCCTCAGATCTTAACGAGTATAGTAAATATATTCATTTAAAACGTTTCAAATTGTCTTTTTAATTCTTAAAACCAAAGCAGTATTATTTATTTCAAAATATTCGATGCCCTAATCTTCGATACAATTCCCTTCCTTATCCCTTTTTTCATGTGATTTATCTTTTCGTTTAATATTTATTAGTTTTTCTCAAATAACTTTTTTATTTACAAAGTTTAAGACACGGGTCATATATACCGCTAATAATTATGAAACAAAATATACTTATTTGGAAGAAATTGCCTTAAATAAATAAACTCGATAGATGTGTTTGCAAGAAAAGTGTTAAATAATCAATAAATACGTAAATATTACGTTTGTTTGATGTGCTGTGGTACATAAATATGTTGCTTTATTTAATGTTTTCACCATTGAATATCGTTGATTACTCTAGTTTATATTTCTCTCTTTAATATCGTTTGAATTTTATATTAAGTTGCATATAACTGAGCAATAAATGACGTTTTTATGACCCATTTCAAATAAGTAATCGCTCAAATTGGTCACATTTTGATTATTGCAGGCAGTTGCATGTTGCATGCAATGCCACACGTGTATATCGTTAATCTTGACCAACAGGGATGTCAAATGAATTTATCGACCACATTTGTCTTGAAATTAAGAATCAATAAAAGTTTTGTTTGTAAAATAAGTACCAAACTGTGACTGGTGGCTTTCTAAAGTTCGAAGTCTGTGTATTTTTTAAGAACGTACGAGTGCTCGTATAGCTGAAACTATAATCGACATCCAGACAGTTTTTTCCACATTTGTTGTGACATTAGTTGTAATATTCGTTTACTAAATATGAGTTTCAATTTCGTTCTGAATTTTTATTCATCTAACAAAGGTGAGTATTATTGAAACAATATATTAGATAAAAAAATACAGTTTTTCATGTCCTTATATGCTCTCGAATTTTTACTCTCGCATTCTCATGTATTATACTACACTTTCCTTGTATACATTACAATCTGGTGGATATATTTTACTCTCGCATTCTCATGTATTATACTACACTTGTATACATTACAATCTGGTGGATATATTTTACTCTCGCATTCTCGTGTATTATACTACACTTTTCTTGTATACATTACAATCTGGTGGATATATTTTTCTCTCGCATTATCATGTATTATACTACACTTTCCTTGTATACATTACAATCTGGTGGATATATTTTACTCTCGCATTCTCATGTATTGTACTACACTTTCTTTGTATACATTACAATCTGGTGGATATATTTCTTTGTGACATACCCTTCCAACTAACCAGATAGGTTTAACAATCATTAAGTGAAAACCAGAAAAGAACCTTTTTTTAAATCTGTATAATAATATATCTGGATATGTAATATTGATTAAAATGGTTTTACACTGAACACCCCCTTTTATTTTTAAGAAAATATTATAAGTTTTTGAAACTACCTTTCATTTCACCCGCTTGAAGAGTCAACCCTTAATCCGCAAAAGTTGTGGGGTTGATCCAGGCTGACATGTTGACTTTAGTATGCAAGCCGCTGCATTGACTCGGTGAACTATTGGCATACTGTTTGTCCAAGTACAGTTAGAGGTCGTTGTGAAATACGATTGCATAATGCCCCTTTGCTTACTAGTATTGTGGGTGCATTATGATTTTCTACAGTTCGTAGATTGAATTACGTTATGGTTAAGAATTATGTCTTCAAATAATTGTGACTCTCTAAAGAGTAAAAAGAAGTACTGAAGTATGTTGTTAAGATGTCTGGGGCATTTGAAATGGTTTATTTTTCAAAGTTTGTGGATTGACCTTTTACTATCTTAATTAGTTTTCATTTCAAAATTTTGATCTTATATTATCTATTACTGAAGACTTAAAATGTGAATAAACTAAACAGGATTAATACAGATTATATATTGGATCCTCAATATTATTTTTTTAAGTTAAATAAAAAATCACAATAAAGTTAAGCTTTTGTTTTGATTACCTATACATAACAATAGATAGTGACGACATAAAAATCTTAATATTAATTATATCAAACAATTTGCAGGAAATGGTCATTTATGATAGTATTATATATGAGAAAGGTTACTGCCAAAATATTGTAAAACATATAACTGACATACTTTTGAATAAAACAAGATCAATTTTGTTTTTTACACTTTATTTTATTTTTACAAACTATTTTTTTCAAATATATATTATTCATCAAATATAATTTTAAAATTACATCATTTTATTGAATAGGCATACCCTGAGATACAAGTTTAAAACAATGTTAAAAACATTCCATTCTGTAAATACAGAGAACCGCTTCACAAGGCAAGGCCTGTGTTGAAGTGCTGTTATTTCTCAATCACAAATTTTACACATTTGTCCTCTAGTGCTAAAACATTCAGCGTTCACATCGTTACACCTACTTAAATCCTAAGCTCACAATTTATTACTGAGATAAAAACCTTGCATTCTGTAAATATAAAGAACCGTTTCACAAGGCAAGGCCTGTGTCCAAGTGTTCTAGTTTATAAATAAAAAATGTTATGCATTGTCCTTAATACTAAAATACTCAGCTTTCACATACTGCATTCACATCCTTACACGTACTTAAATCCTAAACTTATAATTTGTTACTGTGAGATAAAAAAAAAAGGTAAATTTACATGTACAAAAAATGTTAAATTGGACTTATTTGATTTATTTAAGTATTTTATATACATGTCAATATATATTGAAGATTTTTAAAGTTTTTCGAATCAAAGATAATTAAATTACAATAATTATTACTGTAAATAAGTTGAAAGTAACCCAACAAAATAGTCAGGACCAAAACCAATAACCATTATTCAACAAAACTTTAGTTTGCACAATCCATTATAAAACACAATCAAACATGGTTAGAAACATTTTCATTCGTTATACTTTACCGGAAGTCATTGTCCGGAAATGGCAGATTTAAATTAACCACCCATTCAATACAAACATCCCCTTCCTTTCGAAGGCTCATACACCAAAGTGGCATAGTTCATATTTGCTCAATTATCCAGCAAATAACCAAATCTGTTTGCTAACTAAATGGTCAGCATTCTTGTTTTTCCGCTACGTATGCGAAACCTTCTACTTGATTAAAATTGTACGCAAATTTATGTATGAGCGAATAAAAATGAAAAGTGTTTTAGGTTGAGGTTTATTATTATGTTTAAGTTAAGTTTGGTTGAAGAGACGTTTTTGAAAAATATGTTATTTTCATTTGAATTCGCTTCAGTACAAAAGTTATCCCTACTCCACTGATTCGCGTAATACGCAGATTGAGTTGCAAGAAGATGCAAAAAGTAGAAGCCGCAAGTCACAGAAATAAAGATGTTATGACATACTGGTTGTATTCGTAAGGAACCTTCCAGTGATGCTAATAACGTTGAAAATGAGAGAAATCCTCTGAGATGGTGATGGTCAAATCCAAATTGTTATATTCTCTCGTTTGACGCATTAACTTGAATCAAGGATACATTGATTAAGACGCTATGACGTCAACGGACGTCTTTTGTGACATCGCACCTTCCCAAATTTTCCAGATCTCAAATCGCTTTGTAAGTACATTAACTGGGCTGCAAGTACCTTTCTTTGATCAATGAAGTAAGATTTCTTTTTGAAAATAACATTTTAACTTTTTGCTCTGTAGTTAACACTAACCTGCGTATCTATTGTCTAGTATGTTAACAGAAATTGCCGTTTAGCAATTAGTTTACCATTTATATACGTAACAATAAAGTATTCAAATAAATATGTTAAGGACCTTATGTAAAAAAACCGCACTAAACCCCTTAATCAGAAACCCGTGGTATAGATTTCAAACAAAAAGCACATACTTTATTTGATTTTTGCTATGCATTTAAAATATCTGTAATTTTGTGATAATTTGAAATTATTGTATATTCCACTTAACATACATTTTTTAGTTTTTCAGACTCGGTTTGTTAGGATCCCAAGTTCCACATAAATAATGGAAAAGTACTGACAACACAAGATGTTTCCATTTACTGTCGTATATGAACGAGTATATGCCGTCTGCATATCATGCAATGTACAAAAATAAGAGCTCGCACGTCGCAAACATAACTTCTTTACCGGATAGTGTACTTTTTATTTTATTTTGATAGGTGTTTTGTAGATTGAGAGACCCTGTGGTAATAAGCAAATTATGGAATGTATTGAATGCATAAGTTATATTGCGTCATTGTTTGCGGATAATTGAGCATGAGTAAGTGGTGCCTTGACTGAGCCGTTTAATATTACGAAAGTGGTGAAACAAGGATGTGCAATGTCACCTTGGTTTGTATTTATATAGATTCATGCATTTAAATATTTTCAAAAGTCACATAAAAACGATGAACGGAAATTGTATGGACTGTTATACTAATGAAATGGTAGTGTTACCCTAGAATGAATATAAGTTAACGCTTAGGATAAATGACTTATTCGTAAATTGTGAAGAACAAGGGCTGATAATGAATGTAACATAATCCAGAATCACGGCACTTGAAAAGGGTGAAGTCAAAGCAAATGTGATTTTTAGGTGAACAATGAAAGATTTGAACTAGTTCAAATCTTTCATTGTTCACCTAAAAATTATGTGTTAAAAATTATGTATTATTATGTGTTAACAAGTTGAAGAATTTTAATGTTTGGTAAGTATGTCATTAGACGATGGAAAAGTGGAATGAGATATTAAAAAGTTAGTTGTTATACCAATGAGTCAATGGGTTGAAATATATATTTTAAACCAGGTAATATCAACAAAATCTGCTAAAATAATGGTTCATAATTGTGTATTAGTAGTGGCTACATTAATGTTTGTTAGTTAAACATGGACATAAAAAATAAATGAAAGGGGCTAAGTAAATGCAGTGGAGACGCGTGCACTGAGAAAAATATTTGGTTTGTCGTTGTACGGCAGAATTAAAAATGTATATATGAAGGATAAATATGAGCTAAAAACTGTTATGTTATGTAGGGAGGAAAATATCACGTTAAGATGGTTTGGAAATATTGAACGGTACAAGTAATGAAAAATTGAGTAAATAAATTTATAGTGCAATCATGAGTAGGAGTTCTAGTAGATAAAGACTGAGAAAAGAGCAGTTGGATCGATTGAATGAAATTTTTAATAAAAGATAAGGTAATGTTCATATTTCTATTGCATTACACATTTTTTTATTTATATTAATGTAATTTTATACACCTATAGTATATTGTTTGGGGTAATAAAATTCGCATTAATGCAATACACAGTATTTATAATGTACTTTTTTTACTAAAAAAAACTAAAACGTTAAAAAATTACAGCTGTCAAATAACGTCGGGTTTTGTTACGTTGTAAGATAAAGCGCGGGAAAATGCATGTTTCGATGAGTATTAGAAATTGGATTATTCTGATTGATTGTCAAGTAATTTCTGATAGAAAAGAATACTGCAATATTTCAAATTGTTTATTTGTCAGCATATGTAGTCTTAGGGTTTTTATTCACGTTAAGCAAGCGGGCGCCCCAGGTTCGATTCCTGACGGATTGACTTCAGGATTAGTTTTACTCTTAGATCATTTTACTTCTTGATTTATGTTTTTCTGTGGCTTATATGCTACTTGTCATAAATTATTTCATTCCTATTTAGCAACATAAAAATTTCGTTCTATAAAATTCTCCTTAACAAAAGCAGATTTTTATAAAACGCAATTTTTGTATTAAAACTTTTATTTTTTTGACTTGAACTTTGGAGTTGATCTTTAAAGACTGTATGTTTGTAAAAGTCCAACAGCTGGCATATTTTAAACCGATACATGGTACAATATTATACTTGGTCCCGAGGATAATCTATTGTTTCGTTGCATTTCTTAATAAAATTCATTCTGAATATTGTGATTAAATTTACAAAATTGGACCTTGAAACATGATAATAAGGCCAGGTAAAAACTTTTCCGAAAAAGCAATAGATTATACAATTACTAACTTAAGTTCAATTTTATAGTTTTAAAATAAAATTATATGAAGGTTTTACCAGAATTAATGTACAGAAAAGGGACAAATATTGAATAAATTACGTAATTAATTTTCAAAATATTCTCTTCTCTTAATTTTATTGAAAGCCATTTAAATAATTGTTAGTTAGCTTTCGTAGGGTATGTAACCCATATGTACAGAAGGGACATTCCAATTCGATTAATTTATTAATAATGAAACTTTGGGAAGTTTTAGACATCTGTCGAGTTTATGAAATTGAATAAAGTGTTTAACTCATTTGAAATATAATTTTATCCAAATCATTTGGGAGTTATCGTTGAAATAAACAAAAGTTGAATTCAAATACTTCTTCAATATATTATTGATAAATATATGGAGGAGACTGTTTAATTGGCTGTTAATTTCTTTGAACAGATGGAGGACACCGAGGGTTGACTTACGTGGTACATACTCGTAATACGGTCGTCTCACTACTTATCAACTTAATCAGAACATTTGACAAAATTAATATAACATATTACGGAATGTTCTGAAGTTAGCCCAAAGTGAAACGAAAATTAAAAAAAAATAAAGACAGATGGCGCCTAAAAAGCAGAGATTATTGATAATAATTTACATAGATAATAGCAGATATTGCATTATTTAAAATTTGTAAATAAATGAGGTACGCACTGTAATAACTCAATTACTTAATTAAAATAATGTATTTTTTCCGCGTTCTTATGTAGTGTTTAATGAATATAGTATCGAGTGAAGATTTTTTAATTTAGACATTTAGCTTTCTGGGGATGTGCCGGGGTGGTACTGTCGTGTAAAATGCGTTCTTTCGTTTCGGAAATTAATATGTAATGCATTTATAGGAGTAATAAGTAGTACACATCGTGAATATTTTCTAAACAAGCATCGTTTTATTATAAGTTCAGAAACGTATTAAAAACCCTTAAACCGTGCACGGCACAGGTTATTCATCTAGTTTAATAATAATGAAAAAAAAATATAAAAATGAAAATTATTTTTTTATATTCATACTCGTATACCTTCACACAAAAGCTCCAGACCACACAGAGGAGCATGGAGAGATGCATGTTGGGATATACTAAAAGATACCATAAACGAAACACCTGGATTCGCAGTATGACAAAGACGTTATAAAGGTGTGCAAAAGAATGAAGTGGCAATGGGCCGGACACATAGCCAGAATGTCAGACTCCCGATGGACATCCGAAATAATCCAATGGTACCCAAGAGGCATAAAGAGGCCCAGAAGAAGACCGAAGGTATGCTGGATAGATGAAATCAGGAAGCATGGTAGCATCACATGGCATCAGCGAGAAAAAAACCGAACTATTTGGAGTCAACTTGGGGAGACCTTCATCCAGCAGTGGATCGATCCTGGTTGACAATGATGATGGTGATGATGATACCTTCAGTAAGGTGCGTGCAAAAGCCTAGTTTTTCTGAAACCACGAAAAATAAGAGGCAATAAACTCAGTGCTGCCTATTTTATTTTTAGATATGTTTTGTTTACATATTATGCAAAGTTGATGTTAATTAATAAATAATAAAAAATAATTCCCTTGATTTATTGAAGTTTCTTTGATCGAAAATTGCCTATATCCAATTCCAAATGATTTTACAATCATCTAGATAAAAGGAAAATATATAAAGTTGTATGGTTGAAAAAAATATTCAAAATTATCACTCTCTAGTCGTTATTCTCGTGGCTTAGGGTTATGGTCATTATGATGAGCCCTGCACAATGTTTCTCCTCCCATTTCTGTATATGGTCATATGTGAAGGCTCACATAAAGTGGAGTTGATGATATCTTTGATCTGATTGGCCCAACACAATGGGCCCGGCGGTGTCCTCATTGGTTTGAAAAAAATAGACTATAAAAAGAGATCTCGGCAGGTAGCACCTGAATTTCTATCAATGAAACCATTTTATTTATATTAATTATACTCTTATATTATAGATCAATATTGCTGTCAAATAAAACTACGAAATGTATCAATAAATTCAGTTTAAACTTTTTAGAAATAAATTACTTTGCTATTCCATGAATAACATTAATCCCAGCTACATTTATTTCTTCCTCATATTTCGATGCTTTTTTAGGTAGAATGAAACATCCTTAAAGTTTAACCATTTAAACGATTACATTTATAGGTGAATTTTGGTTTTAACTTTGAGAAACTTCAAATTAGAATTTAAAACACGTGTTTCTACCTCCCATCCCGAGACTGTTCCAGGTGGAATAAACCTTCCGCCTTAAGAGAGTTTATGAAATGAAGGTAGAAACACGTGTAGCAAGGATAAATATAATTAGTGGAATAACAAAGTAATTTATTGTTCAATATTCTCAAACTATTCTAATGTGTTCGACCTAAACGATTAAACTAAGCTATGATAGTTTAATATTTTTTCAACTCAACCAAAACAAATACATTCAAGAAATCTTAGCTCATTTGAAATATTAATAATTTGTTTAAATATGTAACTCAGTGTTAATATTAGGTCCTTACATATGAAATTGGCGTTTTGTTTGGGAGGAACATAAAGTTGATTTTTTTTTAATATAATATATTTATTTAATCAAAGTATGTACCATTGCTATCTATGCACTTTTGCCATCTCATAGGTAGTTCATCGATCCCTTTACTAAAAAAACCATTCGGACGGGAATCAATAAAATCTTTGAAGTCGGTTTGGACTGCCCCATCGGAGTTGAATTTTTTCCCTTGCAAGAAGTTATCCAAATTTCGAAAAAAATAGTAATCTGTTGGGGCAAGGTACGGAGAGTACGGTGGATGTCTTAGACATTCCAATTGAAGCTCTTCTAATTTGGTAGCCGTCTGTTGTGCAGTGTGTGGTCTAGCGTTATCATGAAGCAGCAGTGGCCTAGAGCGATTAACCAGCCTCGGTTGTTTAGCAGCTAGCTTTTCCATCATGGTTTGCAGTTACTGACAATAGACATCTGCCGTAATCGTCTGGCCAGATTTAAGAAAGCTGTAGTGAACGACACCAGCACTAGTCCACCAAACGCTCACAAGTAACTTTTTTGGAGTCAATTTTCGCTTGGGGCATGGTTTGGCTGGTTCGGCAGGGTTCAGCCATTGCGATGAGCGCTTCCGATTATCATACAGGATCCACTTTTCATCACAGGTAATGATTCGATTCAAAATCCCTTCATTATTGTTCCGGTTGAGTAATGCAACGCAGCAGTCAACGCGCGTTTGTTGATTTGCTTCACTCAATTCGTGAGGTACCCACCTTTCAAGCTTTTTCACCTTCCCAATTTGCTTCAAGTGGATTAAAACAGTTTTATCACTAACACCGCAGCCTGCAGCTAACTCGGACGTGGTTTGCGATGGATCCGCTTCCACAATAGCCTTCAATTCTTCATTATCAACTTTGGTCTCCGGCCGTCCACGGGGCTTTTTCTGCAGGTAGAAATTTCCAGAACGAAAACGTTGGAACCAAAAACGCACTGTGTTTTCTTTTGCGGCACCGTCGCCATACACATCATTAATCCTTCGAGCCGTTTCTGCAGCACTGGTGCCACGGTGGAACTCGTACTCGTAAATAACGCGATATTTCAAGTTTTCCATTTTGTAAACTGAGTGACGCAAAAAAAAAAAACAATTGAGGAAAAAACAAATGAATTATAATTTTCGAAACACAAATACTTGAGTAAATAGCTGTATAGATTTTAATTTGGAATTCCTAACCAAAGAGAAGATATTTGAGATCAAAGTTGCCAGTACGGCAAAACGCCAATTTCATATGTAAGGACCTAATATTTTGTTTATATTTTATATGGTGTATAAATGATGATAATAGTATATATTTTTCTATTGCAGGTAATCATCAAGTTTTCTGTTTTGGCCCTCTTTTCCTTAAAGGTGTGTTTTTTAATCTATTTTAAAAATCAACTTAAACATATAATTTCGGCATATATGATATATGGCGTGACATAATATGTCCCCTCATTTGGTCTTCCTATAATTTTTTAAATTTATTATGTTTTAACACTTCAATGCAATTACATCTGGTGGATTAATTACTTAAAAGCCATTTTTTCATCAGCTAACTTTTCCTGGTTATTATTCTTGATAATCAACTGTAACTAAATGTAACATTTCAGACAAAAATAAATACTAAAACTTAAAATAGAGCAATCAACGTCGTTAAACAGTTAAAACATAAAATAGAGTCAAATGAATGTACCACAACACCTTCAATATATCTTTATTTATTTAACACTTTAATTTAAGGACATGTAATGATTTTTTTCGTTAAGGCTATTTCTACAGATCAACAAGATTTTGTTAAATATTTGTTATCGATTTATTAAACTAAGTAAATCAAATTTATGTTTTTATTATTGTTATATAAAATGATTTGATTTAAAATTTTGCATGATTTTAAGAATACTTTGATGGGTTGTCATTGTACTTATTTTTTTTTTAAGAAATTAGTCGGTTTTATTTAAAGGACTCTTAGTTAAAAATTCATAATCCGAGCGAAGCACAATTTTTTTATTTAAAAATTTTGTGATTTATATTCAGAGTAGAATCTCATATGCTTCGAACTTTAAAAGAGGTCACGTGGTTCATATTAAAAAGAAACTATGACAATATTGTACGAAGTACGGACGATAATTAACCCACCTGGTTATACTGTGTAAATCGAAATTATAATAAAATAACAAGACTCGGATTATCCCATGATTTTTTAAACCATTTGAAGGGAGCTGGAGAGTAATCTTATACAAAAGTAGAAATATAAAAGTAACGAATTTGATGTGGGGAGATGAAATTTTCTCAGACAAGGCACAAAACAAATTTATTTTGTCTGATGTTTTTGATCTTTGACTTTATGGTTCATTATTGTAATTCAATGCACAAAAGGATGGAAAAGAGAGGAGGAAGAACCTCGAAGACAGAGGGGTCGAAATAATGAGACACCATGAGCGAGAAGACGGAGTATTGATTTTAGATTGCAAACATTCCTAGCCCATTTAAAACGGAACTTAATGGTTCGAAGTGATATACAAGCAAATTTATTTTTGCAAAAAAGGCGGATTGAGAAAAATAAGGTGTTCACGGTATTACTTACACCATTTTTTTTTGGAAAACTAAAATTAAACGCTTTCCATACTAGTTCTTTATCCTATTTTATTTAACTTGTACTCGTACAGCTGTTCGTCATATATAACCCCAGTATCTTCAAAGCAGAATGGGATTTAAAAGCTTAGTTTAATGTGTCCCAAGTCTGTGCTACACTCGTATTGTATCTTCTAAGTATTATTTATCTTGATTTAATTGGTAGGGATACAAAATGAATCAATGAATACCCCATTACCAGTGATGAGTATAAAAGAAGGCGTAGTTCGTAGTGGGTGATAAGGGTACGTGTTAGTGCCACCGAAAATTTCTATATCATGTTTCATATGGGGCAAGTAGCTTTAGTATTTGCCGCTTTTCTACATCTATTTTCTCCAATGGGTTCCTACTAACAAGCATTATTTTCACGTCATAAGCATAATTTTGAATCGATCTACTGCTGTTTGCTCCCAGTTGTACTAATCATTTATGTTTTTGGTTTGTCATGCAGTTCTTCACTATATATCTTGTCTGACAAACCGTGCTTTATTTTGCCCTCCGTCAGCTTGACCAAAATGATTTTTTTGGGAGACTGGAATAAAACAAAAATAAAGAATCACACTCGTCAAATATAATTTATTATAAACTTACACTAAAACTATTGATTATTATTGGGTACTTGCAAATCTGTTTTTATTTATCTTCAACATCATCACGTTATGTTATGTTCTCTCTACTTACCCCAATAGGGATTGCGGTAGGTAAAAATAACATAACTCTACTGCATCGTTTCTCAACTTGTGGGTCTTTATCCCAAGGGGGTCGTGGTTAAATATCAGATAGGTTGCGAAAAAAAATATAGCATATTTATTTTAAAGAGTTACATTCAAAATTCAAGTCATTGTTATACAATGAATACGTTTTTGCAGGGAGCTCGCGGTCTTATTTTTTAGAGGTCGCGAGGCTTTAGAAGTTGAGAAACAATGCTCTGTTGCATTCTATCCAAGTACACATTTTTCGCTTTTGCTATTTCCAAACAACTCATCATGCAATCTCTAATTGCTAAAGATGAACGATGACAAACTGCAAATTAATTGGTTTGGTGAATATTTCTAACGTAAAAGTTTTTGGGTATGGAAAAGTCCTTCAATATTCGCTCAATCTTAGGATTCAACTGGACACTGATTATTCCATTTTATCTTTAAAATTTTCTTTCTAATTTGTCCTAAAATTTCATTTTATTTTTGTTCTTGAAAGACATTTATTTTTTCCTACTCAAGTTGAGTGTTGTGGAATGAATTTTTATTGTGTTTGATACTTTTCTTTCTTTCCGCTTTGTATTTTACATTGATATTTTCAAACATTACATATGTTTGAAAGATATATGAATTCTAAATTGTTTGTTTTTTTAGATGATATTGATAAATTATCTTTGGTTTTATAATTGTTACTATGATATGTAAAGGGCAGTGTATTTTATTTTTTCAATAAATTGATAAATAATACAGTCAAATCAACTAAAGTCTTTTTTTAACTATAGAAAATTCGCCTGAACCACTCTTAACAAAGGAGAACTCTCTTATGATAAAGAGCCCCATTGAAGTTTTTTTACAAATTCTTGAGCATTGAAAATCGAGTTTACCCTTCCAACTTCGGCCATAACGCTTCGGGGATAATAATTTATGTGTGACTCAATGGGCTATTACATAAATTAGAACCCATTCCTACAGGCTCTTTGTCTGTGACACATGAAAACCCTGGCTGCAGATGCATAGGACCATTGTGTAGACTGTAAGTGCTGGAGAAAATAGCTCACAATAGATAAACTCTAGCTGTTGTTAACGACTGTTTTGGAAGTAAAACTGCATATTAATGAACAAGCTCGAGGTTCTTTGGAACATACAGTAATTCCTATTTTTACACTGGTAATTGGTTCTGCGAAAACACGGAGTTAATTAATTAATTAATTCATCTGGTAACCTTTTTACATGTCTGAATCGGTGATTCGAATAAATCAAAAGCGTGTTCGGGAGACAACATTATATTTTATTCCATAAATTGAACTTTTTAGTATAGAATCACTGGGGCGCAAAGCATTCGCACACGTCTAACCAGTGTGAGTATTGTTACCAGATTAGTAACTTTTTCTTTGGATGCCATTGGATGAAAGTCACGCGATATACCAACGCGAAAATGAAGGTCGTCTAAATAAATAATGTTGTAAGCTTTTGAGAAACTCGTTCTACTAGAATACAAAAAATATTTTGTATATATTTGTATTCCTCAACATTTCCGAATTGCCAATACGGACGTGTTAAATAGCGTGAAAAGGATACTTCATTTTTTTCGATCTCAATAATCAAGCCTTTGGTTAAAGAATCAATGGAATAAGCATGCAGCTCACAGTTTGCCATCGTATAACCTCCGTGGCCTAATTGGTAAGACGCCTAACTCCTAACTCGGGGGTGTACAATTGGTACTCAATTGTTGTGCCCAATTTGTATTTTATGGGTACCCATTTTTTAAGGGCCATCGTCTAGTTTTAGCTTAAGGCTTCGTTAACTAGCAGTTTTCTGCCACACCATTCGCTCACAAATAAATTTAGATCCCCCTCTCTATTTTACCCTATTGTACAGATAAACAAAACCATCTTTGCGGATTCAGTTTTCTACAAGCAGTAAAAGTGACCAAGCCAGCGCAGTTTACCAATTTTTATAACTTTTGATACGCTACCTTTGCTATATTTGGTGCCGAGATCTTTGTTATATCTTTGTATCCACGCATCATTAGTACAAAGTGCATGGCCGCGCGGTAACGCACTGGGCTTCCGTGCGGAAGGTCACCGGTTCGAATCCCACGCTATGCTACTTCCCTCGTATAACATAGGTATTTTTTCCGCCTAGTACTCGGGGATATAAGAATTCCCATGACTTTGGTCACATCTATTCTTTTACAAAAATAGGAAAAAAATCTTTCGGTGTGATCCTATTGTCTAGGGCACTTACTTAAAAAAAAAACTTCACGACTTAACTTCGTTTTCCAACTGAATTGACGTTGGAAAGGCAAAGTGATCCTTGACTACGAGACCCAGCAATGAAGACGATGTATCACGTACTCCTTTAATTAAGGTTTCAGTTGATATAACAAAGATAGATAGACCAAATAAAACATGTTCAGGAACCGTTGTTTAAGGTTCTCGGTATTTCAAAGAATTTTAAAATGCAGTAACGCTTTGAATAAACAAAAGTGAAGCCTGTATAATAAAGTAGAGTGATTATCGCAGAAATAATACTTCGCTAACTTTGCCATACAATAGTTAAATGTAGCTGAGAAAATCTTTGATCATTCAAGATAAATAAATCTTTTATATTTCAAAACATTTTCATCCAAAATAACATTTGACCAAACCAATAGGATGTGTTAAGCTCTTGGGTAATAGCAGTAGACAGGGTATAATTAAGCTGTTGTCCTCGAGGTAGACAATCCTCAATAGGAATTGATATAACAATAGACCTGTGTTTGTTGCACTCTCTTGGATCCAGTGGCTGGGTATCAGGTCAACATTAGCACTGTTTGTTCGAGTCAAGAGTAGCTGAACATTGATTCGGGAACAAACAGACAAGGCATACTTTGGAGTTCTCTTCATGAATTAATTAGTGTATCTCATCAAAGCGAAATTTGACTTTTGTTTATATATTGCGATTAAGGGAAGTAATAAATGCTGAGAATTATTTACATAGATAATATGATTAAAAATATGAACAGTGAAAATGTTTCAAAATAAATGTATGTTTAATCAAATGTTATTTATCGGTAGATAATTCTAAATTAAACTACAATTCATCAATTTAAAAAGATAAAGCAAACCGTTGAATTCTATTCCACTATTTTTTTGGGAATTACCCGGTTTCATTCTATCAAGATGAGGAGGATCTTCTTGGTAAAATAAAACCGATAAATGTGTAAGAAATTACCCGGTTTCATTCTATCAAGATGAGGAGGATCTTCTTGGTAAAATAAAACCGATAAATGTGTAAGAAATTACCCGGTTTCATTCTATCAAGATGAGGAGGATCTTCTTGGTAAAATAAAACCGATAAATGTGTAAGAAAAATGTATAACAGAATTAAACAGTTTTTCTTTTTAAAATCGTTTTGTACTCGTATTATAGTTTTGATGTGATTTGACTAATTGCCATGTGGCAATCTCCAACCAAAAAATAAGTTAATGAGGCCTTGTGTGAAAATCAGACTGGAATCTGTTTTTAAAGGAATTGAGTTCCAGCGGGAATCAACGGAATGATGTGGATATTTATTTATTTATTTTCTCAATACATCCTTAAGTACATTGAAGAATAAAATTAATTTTTAACATTTCATTTTTTTATATACATGCATTTTTATACACATACATAAACACATATATTCAAAGTCACTTAAATACGTTGTTGAGTGCTTTTTTAATGCCCCCAATATTAAAATATTTTTTTTTTGCTTTTGGTAATGTCATATGAAATATGTCGATATCCGAACCAGTCCCGTTCGAAAGAGTTAAGGCCCTTCCACCAGGCATATCAGTTGGAAGATCCGCTCTTGCGTATGTGATTGAGAACAGTTCTTGCTGGCGCAGTCTAATGTAATTGTTAGGAACATTTAACACTGATCTTTCTAGTAATGCTGGACAACTCACAGCTTCTCGAACGAGTCTGACAACGTATGCCAGGAGACGCAGATCTCTTCTTACACTAATGGAGTTATTATTTCAATATTTAGTGTTTGAAATCTTCACAAATGTAGACCTTCTTTTATTAAATAAGAACTTTCATGTCTTTTCATCTGTCATAAATTTCAGACAAACATCACGTTATTTCTCCGTTGGAGTAGATAGTGTATGAAAAAAGCAATAAACTCTCATATCATGACATAGATCCTTTGTCACTTCCACAACCTTTCATATTCTCTTTAAGTTTCTCTTACTCGTTACTTTTAATTCACTTAATTCAACCATACTGTTTCTTTCTTACTCTAGCACGACTATGCAGGCTTTGTAAATTTGTTTAGTCAGTGTTCGTCACCCATTCATTCGACATGTCCAAACGACATCAACGTGCTTTTTTACCTTACTTAACACATCAGTTTTAAGTTCACATTCATCCTTAATAATTACATAATTTATTTGAAGTCATACATCGCTACACGACAAATTCTTTTCAGGATACATATTTTATTTACACCACATATCTCATATCCATGTTTTATCCCCATAAATCAATGTTTACATTGATATGCTGATGTGAAGCATGCTTTTGGCTAATACTGATGTACCGTGGTATGAGCATTTGTTTTATGTTTTTCCATCTTTTGTCAGGTCACATTTTTCAATATTTGTCCGGCCATTTCTTTTAGACAACTTAATTGGCTGTAATTTGTTAAGTTCAAATTGGAATACAAAGTGTTAATAATGCCTTGACTTTGAAAAGTATACCTATACCTTTTATTGGTTAAATAAAACGATACATTAAACACTGCTTTTTATTTTTCGCTAAACAGTATTAACTCAAAAAAATAAGAAATCATTCTTGATTTAATCCTAAATAACGAAATTCGCCGTTAATGTCATGGAACAATATCGTCTTTCGCTTTGGCAATAATCTATTTGTTAAACTTAAAAAAGCTTTGAATATATCTTACTTAGGTTTTAACTGTCCCATTAAAAGTCCGTAATTGGCAAACTTTCTTTGTCTAAAGAATTTAAAATCCCAAAGAAGATATTTTTACTTTTATAAAGAGTGTGACGTCTAAAAAGAAAAACTTAGCTACTTGTAAGTGTGGCTAATTTAACCCTTTAGGACTCGAGCAAAATCATAACAACTGTTGTTTTTGAGGAATTCTGATTTTTGTATAAGGTTAATTTAAATTGTTTTATCTAAGTTAATATATAGTAAATTTTAATGAATTTTTGTTTATTATAATACTATAGTTTTTAAATTAAGTATGGTAATTCTACCAACATTCTTCTTTGCGGAGAGCTACATCACGCTCCTTACACATGTACCGAGTTTCACTTCACTTCTTGTGCATAGCACATACCTCTTAAGTTCTGCATGGTTTTGTTGTCAGTTGATGAAATACATATGAACATATTTTTAGACATGTTTTTGAGAACTTTTCTGGAATATCTTGCAATTTTCTTACTCTATTGGAACCGAAGGCTGTTGTTGATCTTCAGATTCAGATGTTCAAATCTACAAGATCTGATACTTTACTGCATATTGATGACGTGACGTCAGAATTCATGCATATTTTCTTTGTTTATAGTTAAGGCATTAACGTTGTGGAGGTTTAAAGACATTGTAATTTATTTTTATCAAACACTGTTTATTCCACTTTTTTGTGACGGTATAACCCTACCGGTTTCAAGGCTTTCATCTCATCTACAGGGGAGCGCAAACAAGACTTGAAACCGGTAGGTTTATACTGTCACAAAAAAGTGGAATAAACAGTGTTTGATAAAAATAAATTACAACATATTTTCTTTGTTCAGGATATTGTCCATGCTAAAAATCCGGACTATCGTTTAAATGTTGAATTCTTTAAAAAAATAATGACTAAATTCTATAAATATGTTAATCTTAGAAGATGTATTGATTACGTGAAAATACGGAACCGAGATTCAACGCAAATCTAGTTGATCACGTTTAAAATACGTGATCGGGATTGAAAGTGTTAATCGTTTAAAATATATAAAAGGTTTTTAAAGTAAACACTTAACAGTACCCTAATATTATTGAACTTTTGACGCTTGATTTCCGTGGCCTTGTTGGTGAGACGTTTAATTTCTATGTTGGGGTGATCGCTTCGACTCCCGATCGTACATTAAAATAATATTAGTCTTGTAAAAGAGTTTGTAAAGTAACAATATTCACACATTTTGTGTGTGTTGTTACGTCTTCACGATTGATAGTATTGCTAATTCACATGATAAAAAACAACGACTACAGGGCCGATTTCTGTGGGTGTAAACACGAAAGATCGATTAATGCGTCTGAAGAAATTGGTAACTCTCGGTCAAGGTCTTCAATTCTATTATATTTATGAACAGTTTCCTTGTATACATAATAATTTGGTGGGCTTATTGCCATTCTTATTGCCAAACAGAATAATGCTATACATGGCTTAAGTGAAAACCAAACATGAACCCTTTTTAAAAAAAATCGTATACTAACGGGGATCATGCCCACACCCCCTATGCTGAAAAAATGTATACTAACGGGAATCATGCCCACACTCCCCATGCTGAAAAACAACGTCTTATCAAGTGAACCAATGAGGTCTGAATCACGGCTACGTTGAAGGGTACATTACGAATTAATCAACAGTGTTTATGACCTCATTTTTTAATTTAATCAAATCACGTAGTGGAAAAGCATTTCATGTGCAATAACCTTTTCTTTATTTTTGAATATCACTTTATGCCCATAAATCAGTGAACGATTCTTTGTATAATGAATGTTTCTAATTTATATGGTCTGTTATGGGGAAATATGATTATGGTTCGATTTATTAAGCTTATGACTGTTCTACGTATATATTTAATTTTTGTGAAAACTTATGGCCTAAGAATGGGCATGTGCCTAGTAAGGCAGATAAATGTTTTCTGAATTTCATTATAAAAATTAAAAAGTGAGAATCAATTTGAAAAAAATAAAATAATTAAATGTATTTACTCTTATTTATTTAACATTTCATTGTTAAACAATCTGGTTGAGTTATTGCCCGGTGATAATCTCTTCTAACCAATAAGGTTTGGTTGACTTCCAATATTGTACTGTATACGAAGAAAGTGTTATAATGACCATTATATGACGCCGAAAAAAACTAAAGTTAATAAAGGTAGTTAAATGGTCGCTAAATAAACTCAAATATTTATTCACCCTTACGAAATTCATGCACAATATACATACTAAAAATAACCGTGAGATATCATCAATTAAAGGAAAAGGAAGGGATATGGGAGAGAAAACAGAAATCAATCAATCAATCAACAATGGCTCTACAACCCAGGTCGGGTCTTGGCCTCCTTTAAAGCACGCCTCCATGACTGGCGGTCCTGTGCTGCTGTTCGCCAGTTCTGGATGCCAATGAGCTGCGCATCCCTATTGACACCATCCAGCCATCGAAGCTTCGGCCTTCCTGGCTTTCTTCGACCCCCCGGTGTGCCATTCAAGAGCCTTCTCGGAATGTCTTCCTCACTCATTCGCTGCACGTGTCCAGCCCACCTGAGTCTCCCAATTAAAATCTCTTGTGTTATGGTAGGGTCTCCATACAGACCGTACAGCTCCTGATTATACCTGATATGCCATTCTCCGTTATTGCAAATGGGGCCATATATTTTGCGCAGAATCTTCCTCTCAAATGTCCCTAGAGCCCTCATGTCCACTCTACTTAGAGTCCAACAATAAATAAAATAAAACAGAAATCAGGAACGTTATATTACTGACTTGAAATTAGGAGGAGCTTGTTTTGTATAAAGTAAGAGCTTGAAAAATATATTTACAAGAAGTTCAACCCTGAATTATATTCAAACTGGAAAGGTGTCCAAAATGTAAATGGTAAAAGTAGTTGCAACGAGGCCAAACGTTTAAAATGGCAGTAGACAAACAGACCGCAGTCTCTCGCTGAGAAGTTAAAACTACAGTATCTTGGAAAGAAAACTTTCACCCGAGTCGCGTTCGATGGAAAACGTCTTATTTCCATAAACATATGGAGCCAACTCCACTTCAATCTCTTCTTCTCAGGTTAGATGTGATTCAATATTGTACGTGAACAGAAAACTGTGAGAGATAATTCTTCTGTTCTCGTACACGTTTAGCCCGTTTGAACGTATGATGTGAGGAA
Organism: Odontocerum albicorne; assembly: GCA_949825065.1. Lineage (NCBI taxonomy): Eukaryota > Metazoa > Arthropoda > Insecta > Trichoptera > Odontoceridae > Odontocerum > Odontocerum albicorne. The sequence continues at coordinate 15,957,726 of OX463859.1, forward strand.
TTGAATTTACATATTGTTTGTACACATTGTGGCATCTCCAGACATTGTTATATATTTGCTGACCGAGAAGCACGTTCCTCTCTCAGTTTGTGCTCTGATTATTAGTTTATCTGGATTTATTGTGCAAGACTTGAATACTATCAGATGATGAGAAATTCAGGTGGAATGGTTTGCCTCTAAATATAAGAGATATGAGATACATGTGCAGCTAAAGGAAGTATTTGAAGACAATTCTTTTTGGGATGTTTTATCAAAATGTATGAATATATTTGAATACTATACAAGTACGTTTGCATTACACCTCAATTTAAACCCAAATGTGTTATTATCACATATCCTGTCCTGTAGCTCATGACTGAGCATTGTGACTTCCATGATTGCCTCTGATGACTCCTTTCCATTCATCTCTGCACCTGCATCAGTTGTTAAGGGTAGTCCAGTTGCATCTCTGACTTGGTCAGTACAACGCATTGGGATTCTTCCTCTTATGCGTCGTCCATCAACGCCTCCAATAACCACCAACCTCTCCAAACTGTCTCCTTGGCCACGGATAATGTGCTCAAAGAATCGGAGAACTCGTTAAAGATATATCGTCGACAATCTGTCAGTGGGTTTGTGTTAATATTTCTAATCTGTCAACAATACTTGGTTCAAATAGAGCCTAGTCCGAGTTTAGAGCGCTTTTGAGGAGAGTCTGATATCTCCGGCGCTATGAACATTGTTATTTTATTATTTCTATTAGTATCCAAGGATAATTGATCTAGGGCAGTGCTTCCCAATTACTTTCATGTAACGGCCCCTGAATCTGAAGTAGTTAATTCCCCCCCCCCCCCAAACCTAAAAACTATACTCACATGAAACAATTTAATACTCAGATGAATATTTGTAATATTTTCGCGACCCCCACGAGAAATCCCGCGGCCCCCAATTTGGGAAGCACTGATCTAGGGTGTAGGGCTTTGGGTATATCAGGGACCAAATGAATTTATTTTTAAAGTTTATCCTTCGTTTTTCCTAGCCCTGTTTGCATTAGATTCTTTTTCAATGAACGATTTCAAAATAAATTTTTGGTTTTTATTTTTGCTCGTACTAAGGATATGGACACTATTTAAAAATTTAAAAAATGAAACTGGTACTGAATACTGATTTTTAAACTTTCATACTAAAAATACTCTTTTTAAAACGTTTTCTTATATAACTATACAATTTATGTAACATGTGTGAAAACATTTAAAATATGATGTATCCAAAAAATATATGTATACAAACCACCAAGCTCCCTGTTGGAGTGGGCAAAGTGGAAAGTGAACCTTGTTTACCACGAAGTACTTTCTTCGCCTCTTCCACATTCATACATCTGCTAATACAGCTCTTTCTTTTCTCTTACTCTTACTTTTTGTTATTTTAAAATTTCATTGACTTGGTCCAAACATCCTTTTTCCTCTTACAACATATATCGCATACGTACCATCACTCCATTTTTCCATTGCGATAAGCAAAGTGGGTATAGTGCCAGACTAACCTATCTCGACACATATATTTCCTCCCTTCGAGATCCATACACGTTCACAACGTACAACGCTACGTGCGGTAGCTCCGACGATTATCGTACTTCCTACATTTGATTGTCATGAGTTTTTTTCATAATTTAAAAAAGGTATACAAAGTTCTTATTTATGGCAAATCTCAAATAACGAGTTCCATGACCTAGTTTGTAAGATACTTAACTTCCATCTGGAGGTTTCGGGTTCGATTCCCGATAGTACTTAAAATATTAAAAAAATGGTCCCAATCTGGATAAAAAGTTTGTCAGGGAACAGTACTCACAAGTTCTAGATGCGTGCTAGTGTTGTAGATTTTTCATGTATACAGTAACATTATCGATACGTGCGATGATGAACTGCGACTTCCAAGCCTTTCAAGTAGTACTAATTCTGAAGGTTCGATTTAGACAACGTGGCCTCCCGGCGTAGCTTTTCAATATGTCAGAATCACCAACTAAGATGTGTTAAATTGTAAATACAGATAACAAAACAGATAAATAATAAGGCCAGACTATGTTTATTTTTTTCACATCTTTTTCGTCAAGAACAGCATTGATATTTAACATTAAACAGTTTGATATACGAACAGAGAATTTCGAAGTAAAAGTGTAGTAGAGTTTGAGAAAAGAAAAGAGAGTAGGAGGAAAGGGAACGAATGGGGGGATGGAGAACGTGAGTTTGTGTGGCAAATGAATGATGGGTACAGCGGGGCTCTGAAGAAATGGGAACACGTAAATATAGGGTGTTTGACCCAAGAATAAAGATAAAAAAAATCGGTCTAGTATTTTTGGAATAAAGTAAGAATGTTCAAAATTATATATTTTTTTGTTGGAATGATTTCATTTTGTTTATCACGTCACGTTTTTAACATTAAACGACCATGACGATTCAATGTTGACTACACCATAATTCTCCAGATATCCCAGTTCTTTCATTTTCTCTCTTATACTCGTTTGTTGTGTTTTATAATTTTACTTTTTTAGTACCGACTTATTGCATGACTGAAGTTGGTGGTTTTCGAATCATCATTATTACCATCACGTCATTATCCTATTGAGGGTGGACAGAGGGATAACATATCTCCACTTCATTCCGTCCTGGTATACATTTTTCGGTTCTGCCACGTCCATACAGCTCTTCGTCCATATGATGTCACGCACCGGATATCACCACCTCACAAGGATCTTTAATTTTTTTAAATGTATTTCCTTTTAACTGGTGATCTTTCAACACTTTTATAAAATTGTTAATGAGTTTGCTAAAAATAATTGTGGAAAGAGTTTATTGAGTTCGTTGATTTTGTTAAGATTTTACCTAAACTTTCATTTTATTGTTTAAAAATTTTAAAACGTTGTTTAAAACAATAATAGACTAACTAAAATTTCATAAGTACCATTCCGATAAAAATATGAATACCTGAACTCGTATTCTGATGAATAAATAATAACGATATTTTTTTAATTAAAAGGCATCTGATTTCCTTCCTCCTCCTTTCGTCTTTCTTACAATTGGATATATTGTATTGTAAAATACTTTTATTGTATATAGTACAACCTGGTAGATTTTAATGGGAATCAACCACAAACTCTAAGCTGGAAGACAGGCGTTTTACCAACTAGACCATGGAGGTTATACCCAGTGTGCGGTAATTCTCTGCCACACCATCCACCCATCTGAACTCTCGACTCTCCTTCGTTCCATCATTTGGACCAAATGAATGATATTTTGAAATAATTCAATACAAAGAGCTAGATTAATTGTAGGAACTTTATCAGAAAGTATGCGGATGTGGAGCAATTGATACAAGATATGTATATCACGAAAGAATAGTTTGGCGCTTTATCTACTCTGCCTACAGTGATAAACAATCCGCATGACCATATACTCGTATATGTACGAGTATAATATCAAACCGGTAAATTAATAAAAAAATGCCCTCCAATGACCCTTGTGGCTTAGTTGGTGAAGAACCTTTATTTCAATGCGGAGGTTGTCGTTTCGATTCCCTTTGGAATCCAGAATTCAAAAAAATAATTTCAACCTGGGTTTTTACTCAAGACCTCTTTAATTTTTTTTCTGGTTGGTCGGAAAATATGTGCCTCATAGTAATAACTTCGTTAGGTTGAACTGTATATAGCGAAATTGTAATACTATATAATTGTAATAATGCAAGAATAAACCGCAAAAACGTTTTTGGCTGATGCTTATTTACCTTGCCTGAACGTTTTTCTATCGTGAAAATGGTTTTGTAATCAGGGAACCGGAATAACTCTGATTTAGCGGCTCGTTTGGGTCACAAATCACCAGATTATTATTTCTAGCCCCAGGCCACTTTCCTAATGACTTCCCTTGCCACTCCCGGACCTCGTAGCTTTTGTGATATTGCCGAAAGAATAATTGTGGTCTCTCGTACAATGGTCGTTTACCAAGGAGTGTTATATGAACATGAACACTGACGTTTTGAAAAATATTAAATGGACAATTTACAAAGCGCCATTTAGAGAGCAGGCGGCTCTCCTCAAAGGCGCGGCGCTCTCATTCGGTATTCGAGCTCACTTTTATTGATAGCTTAAAAATATTAGAAAGAAAAAATATATATAAGGCAAGTGTGAGGTTAGGACGGTGGTGGTCACGGCCATTTGGCTAGGTACTTTCCCGCATCGTTATATGTTAAGAAAAACATATTTTGTTACACCACTGCAGAAGCCTTACTAAGGGATGACGAACTACAAAGAAACCTTTGTAGATCTTCCGATCTATGACAGTAACATATTCGGTGTTACTATCACATGTCAACTTAAAGTAAAGTGAAGTGTTCATATATAATCTATAATTCTCAAAAAATCTAAATTTTGTAAACATTCTTAGATAATTATTACAGATTATTATGACACTGAAACCTAGATAAAATCTACACAATTACTTAAATTTAAGTGAAAGATCTGTTTTGCTTTACAAAAACATTGTAAATCTTTAACTGTTGTAAAATGAAACAGATCTGTCATTTTTATTTAAATAATCGCGTTGATTTTTTAATATTTAGGTGTCAGTAATTTTGCTATAAAATGAGGCCCTATAATATAAATAACAAATCAATAAATTCAAAAATAATATTCAAAGTGTCATAAAATATTTAATTTTTTATGTCAGTTTATCCACAACCCGGCAAATGCGATCTCATTAACCGCGAGTCGAGATTATTGTGTAATGGAATGGATTTTGAGATCTAGAGTTCACTTAACATTACTTTTTTGTATTTTAACTAGATCATATTTACATACGTTGTTTTGCATATTTAAATGTAATGCTTGGATTTAAGCCTTCATTATGTAAGTAAGTCACTCACAGTGGTAAAAAGTAAGAAAAAATCAGCGATATCTCAATTTGCACGATCTTTGTTGCATCTAGGAGTTCCAGTCACTTTGGAAGACTGCTATTAAAAGGAAAAAAATCTTGAATATTAGAGCTTACGAGCTTGGTTCGTTAGTTTGTGTTGGAGAAATCTTTGACTGTAGTTAGAAACTCAGTACTAATTAGGTTCCGTGGTCAATATTAAGACATGCGTATCGCCGCTTCATGTCCGTTTATTTTGGGAAACTCACTGATGAGAAAAGGGGCCATACCATTATAAAATAGTTATCGGAAGCACGGTTCGATGAGGTACATAATTAATAAATTCATTCATTAATTAACTGCACAATGAACCTTACAAAAATATTTAAAAATGTGGGTTGAGAGTATTTCATCCGTTACAAAATGAAATATTTAAAAAAATAAATAATAAAAACATTTTCATTATAACTAAATAACATTTATTCAATAAAAACATCAAATAACACATAAAAATGCAGCAGGTTAACATGTCAAAATTCTTTATAAAATTAAAAAATTGAATATGATACACATTTATTAATATGATGCTGGACTTCCTCAAGATGAGCAGCTCGTACCACACCACACCGAGCGTCACTCTTGACATTTGCGTGGAAAGAAAATTTCAGTTGCATCCAAATAAAATAAAAAAATAAAAATCAATATATTTATTATTTAAAAATTAAAAATAAATATTGAACACTACATTACAAGATGATTAAATATAAAAATAAATCAGAAGCGAGAGAAACAAAAAAAATAACAAAAGAGGATGAAAGTAAAATATCAATGATCAAACAACGCATCCAGAATATATATTTGTACATTCATGAGTCTGAGGTATAATTCTTAGACATGAGAGATATATCCGATCAAATAGCTTTAAAACAAAACATCACATGCAAAGTTTTATCTTGGTTCATGAAGGATGTAGCGTGTGATGTTTAAGATAAGTTTCCTAAACTACCACCTATAGTAGTAAATATTAGTACACAGTAAAGTCTGGAGCTGCTGGGGTGTCTCCAACACAAGCATCAACTATCTACATAATATTTGACAATCATACTCGATCACGAGAAAAGCTTATTGCTTCATATCGTGGTCTTTATTTCAGAATATATGATATACATAAAATTGTTGAAGAAAATAAATTCGAGGGCTGAAGATTCGATTACTTTTGGTAAATTTTTTTTTTCAAATAGGGTTCAAGTCTGGTTATGACTTAAGGTCTCTTTAACATCTTTCTGATTAGTTGAAAGAGATTGACAATAAGTCCGCCAAGGGTTATTGTATACAGTGAAAGAGAAATACAATATATTACTTTGTCTTGATGTATAGGTAGATCTTGGATCTGTTGTTGCGAAAATCATTCTTGGAAGGCAGATCACCAACCGTCTCTTCCAATTTTTAGATGGCCTTCCTGGCATTTGGTATCCTGTAGATATTTGGTGTGCTGCTATGTACGAAATTTTGTCTCTGCTTATCCTATTTATATGGTAACGCCAGTACTACTTTGTTTTCCTGTTCCATCTGACGATATTCTCGAAATTGCAGGTCTGCCGAATATGAGAATTTCAGACCCTATCTCTGTGAGATTTCACTGCAATGGTTCGTAATATTGTCATTTTAGATGCTTGAAAATGGTTCATTATTCTAGTTATGTTGGCTGCGGTTTGAAAATTATATGTCATTATTGGCTTGGCACAGGTCTTATATACTCGTACATATGCTATTGTTTTGCATGTTTTGTTATCCCAGATCACATCTCTTAGACAACCAGATATGGCGACTGCCTTATTTATTTTTATATGATACAATAATTTTAAAACGAACTTGATGTAATAACTTACTACGAATTTATACATAAAAAAGATACTCGGCAAATATGGAAAATACTCAATATAAATTTTCCATCAATCAATTATTTAAAAGAAAAACAAAACCTTTGATAGCTTTACTTCTAAGATCTCTTCTCTTTCCGATGTTCGTTTCTTGGTAATAAAACAATAAAGCTTTCAGGAGAAAAGTTTATGTAGTGATTATCAGCCAGTATCTTGTTTTTATTTATTTATTGTTCTTAATGTTTTTATAAGCAAATTTAAAGTGTTTGTTATAGAACTTGAAAAGCATAACGAAGCCGTTCTTAATAACCGTCAGCAAAGTTCCATTAAGATATAATATTTGTTTATTCACTGCCTGATGATAAATTCAATAGAAAATTATTTCCAAGTACTGCGCACGAATCAATAGGCCTTTGTTGTTGAGATACGAGGGTAGTTCAGAGATTAAACCCATTTATTTAAATTATTTTAATTTGACTTCTTTGCTTTATTTTTCAATATATCATATACGCTCGCGAGAGTTTAAAATACTCGTATGATACATACGTTTACAGCATATGGTTGCGCGAAGAACGTTATTGTAATAAGACTAACAGAAGACAATTGAGTGAATGGTGGGTTATAAAACATATTAAACGACTGGAGCATTTCAATAAAATCAAAGCTGGCTACTCATAATGTAATATTGGTCCCAAATGTTGGATATGTAAGTGAAATTTGTAGATGGCAAAAATGCTATGAAATTAAGTTAAACGCTGCAATGTGTCCTTGAGGACAGTATGTTCTACAAGCATACAACTTTCACCTCCTCTACATTCATACAATTTGTCATACACAATCTTCTAGTATTCATACTTCTCATTTTATCTTGTTTCAAAATCAGATCTACTTTAACCAGCCATGTTTTCTTTGGTCTACATCTTCAACGCACACATTACATTTCTGACTTGTATACTCGGTTAATCATGCGCTTGTTGTTTTTTCTCTCCACGTGTCGAAAACATCGATGAATTGATTTCGGATTTCTTTTTTTTTATTTAACCTGGCGAGCTTATTTCCATGTGACAATCTCTTCCACCCAACCAGAAAAATGTTATTATGGGCCCTAAGTGAAAACCAGACTAGAATCTTATTTTTTTAAATCTTGGTTCCAGCGGGGAGCGTACCCGCAACCTCCAGATCGACAGACATGCGTCTTACCATCAGGCATGTTATTACTTCATTCCGCCTTTAAAACATTTCATAAACAGAGATTTGGCCTTAATAATAAAACAAGACTATTTCCAAAAAAAAGCTAACAACAATATCGATATATACAATTGTTAATAAGCAAATACAAAAATTATTTGTTAAGCTAGTGATCAAAACTCGCATCATGATGTATTGTTTAGATACAGATGAGAAAAATATGATATTTAAACAAATTTCCCTTGAATATATTGATAAAAATATTTAATTCATCCATCGCATTAATTGGGTTGTAATGATTGTCCTTTTAATAAGCATAAGGTAACTTTTAATAAGCATACTTAACTGGAATATAATAACTACCACTGGCAACTGATCTGGTGCGAGACACGGAGGGCGATACACTGGAGAGGTGCAGAGCAGTTATACACCGAGTTCACAATCTTATATAAAATAATTAAATTTGAAATAAGTCTTATATCCTTTTAAAATTCATTTAATTTACATGGTTGGTATTTTTTTATCAATATTCGCGATTTATAATTGACTAAACGCAAAAGTTTATATGAAACCCTTTCTTTATAATTTTTCTTTACATGTCTTCTCTTCTACGGAATTTGTTTCATCATGATTATCTTGACTTTCAAGACAGCTCTGTAAAACTATACGGTATAACATTGAAACCACTACCTTAAATTCTTGAGAGAAGCGTCTTCTTCATGCACTTCTTCTTTCCTGAATTACTCGCTGTATTATCAGTTGAAGGATCCAAATTATATATCCAATAACTCGAACATTTGTTTTGTAGTATCGGAACCATGAAACTTAAACATTATACTTAATTATAATAAAATTTAAATCAAACACTCGACTTATCGCTCTTCCTGGCTTATCGATACGAGAATTTACTCAGTAGAAATCGACAGTTGCGATCAGCTCGACTTACTTTTAATATATTCTAAAATTCATTTAAAAACACATAAAATCATTGCATATGTTTGTGCTTCGCTTAAATTTGTTTCATATTTAAGCGTTTTTATAATTAAGTTGTAAGAAACCCATACAGATAGATTGATAATTTATTTCAAGAAGTCAATTTTAGTTCGTTAGATGGGGAACAGCCTCATTATTTTTTAAATCGTACAAAGCACTTAGAGGGGAAAAACATGTGGTCGACAGATTGATTTTTCTGAATCGATTGAAAAGGGTAGGATATTATGACAGAGCTTTTGTCATTGCTGCTCCTGTGGCGTGGAATGCTCTACCTCTAAGTGTTAGAAATATGGATGGTGTGCAGTTTTATGAAAAATTTGAAGTCGTCCCTTTTTGGGAGATTTTATTAAAATTTATGATAAAATATAAACACTACACTTAAAGCCAAAAACGTTATAATCATATATCGGAAAATCTCCAAAAGTTTCTTTGTAGTTCGTCTTTTCTTGGTAAATTTTCTGCGGTTTTCTTACCAAATGTGTTTTCTTAACGTGTACTGATGTGGGGAAGTATTGAATCTGATTGCTGTAGCAATACACTTCCGATTCTTACACACATGTTATATCTATTTATTTTGTAATAGTTTTTACCTGCCAATAATAGTGAGTTCGAATCCCGAGTTAAGATTGATTTTCCGTGAGGAGAGTCTGATTTCTAAACGGTGCTTTATAGATTGCCCTTTTATTACAATTATTGTGAACATTAAAAATATATCGAATAACTCCACAAACTTTCGTTCCGAAGGTAAATGTTACGTTTAGCCACCTTCCTCAGCAAATTGATGAGCACGGCAAAGATATGTTGGAAAGTAGAAGCTTTTAACAGGTTTTTAAGTCTTATACGTTTTGAGAGATGCTATGTTATATGTTTGGAAATTCATAAGTTTTAAGAAGCTGTCTTATTTTTCGTATAATAATTGATTCGCTCCATATTGTCAAAATCTAGCGACCATGTATTTGCTTGGGCTTTCCAGTCACTTTGGGTTCTAACATAAGGAAAGTTTTACTGTACGGCACAGTAATACAGCAGATCCGGCTCAAATGACTACTTTGTACGGCACAGTAATGCAGCAAATCCGTCTCGAAGGATCACTTTGTACAGTGTCGATACAAAGCCTGTAGAATAGGTGGATGGCTGCCGCTCAATACTCGGAGATTTCGGCTCACTTTATGCTTTTCCGTAAAAGTAGCAAGGTGAAGAGATTCCTCTTTAGCAGGTAGAAGTTGGTCGTTAGTAAAATACAGTTGATGTTTGAGAAACTAAGAATGTATTGTTTGACGTTTTGCGCTCTTTATGTGCGGCCAATCGCTCATCATAAGCTCCTATTTTGGCCCGTGTATGCCGTCATGGCTTGCGAGATAGGTAATAGGTATTTCGCACGTTTTTGCTTCCATGGGCTGGCCGACTTTTGATAGTAACTCTCGCGTAGGCCATGCATATGGAACATTACATTATAATCGGTCCACAGCAAGTACATCAAACAAAACACCTTTAAACATAAAACAATCAAGAAAACATACATAAATCATATTTTTAGGTGACACACACGTCCGATACACTTACTTACAAAATTATTATCCCAGACTCACAAAATAAAAATTATAAGCCTAATTGCGCCCACTGACTGTGTCATATGTTCCATTGTAAAAATGGTTATGTTGGATTTGTTCGAGTTTACAAATTATTTATCTAGATAAAGTTTCTCTTGGTTCAGAGAGGGGATATGAAAGGCTTTGACATGAAGCTTATCAATGAGAGGGTAATTTATAATTAATTTATATGACTTCGTTCCAACCAGCATTGGAAAGGAGTGAAAGGCGACCCCTTGAGAAGTCTCGAAGAGCACTCGTTCACTTGTCCGAGGATCTGCTTCTGAGACGGATATCTCTCGCTGCCTGTGACACAGCCTAAAGATCTGAGGACTCCCGCTAATCCCGCTGCCATACGTGTTGGCTGACTTTTTCTACATCAAGATTACCGTCCCGATATCAAAACGACAAAAAGCCTGATAATGGAGTGGTCCCTATGTAAAAATCTACAGTCCGTCACGCCACCAAACTAAATACATATTCACTGGCTGACCGAATCAGCGGTGGTTCAAGCTCTAAGCTGTATCGACCATATGGCTGCTACCAGCTTTAGGCTGTAAAACCACTTGAAACTTGTATTTAAATTAGTAAATATCTTATGAGTATTGTCATGTAGTAATTATTTCCAAAAAAACATAATTGTAGTGAAAGATCAACGGGGACCATTGGGAAACGGACCCGCAACCCTTGAATGGAAGATAAGTAACTTTTTGACTAGGTACGCACTGTCGTATCCTTATTTATGAACTACCGATTCGCTACCATCTCTTTTTCCATTCTATTAGTTTACTACCGATGCGGAATGACTACCTTCGTGATTCAGTTGGTAAGACGCCTCTAAGCATCTTCTGATCCGGAAGTTGCGGATTTGATTCCCGTTGCTATTTTTTAAAAATAGGGTTCAGTCTGGGTTTCAATTCAGTGTTTTTTAACAACTTTCTGAACGTTTACGAAATTGCCATGCAACTGCATTAAGCTCACTTATAAGTACGGTATAAAATGAAAGTTGAATACGATATAGCCCAAAGCGTTTAAAAAATCTTCTCAACAAGATATATTGATTGCTAACCTTCATTATTACACCTGCCTTTGAAATGGATTTTCTTTGGTGAACCTTAGAATGACTTATTATTTAGCCTTATTACTAAAACATATCCCCAAATAGCATCTACTCGAACTCTCAGGTAGAAATGATTTTTTGTTAAACTTATTTTTTGATACATTAAAAACGTCAATGTTTGTCTAAGAAATAAAATATTTATGAATTGAATTAAGAAAGTTTTTACTTCAAATACTTTTATATGGACGACGATATTCAAATGCAGTAAAAGGTTTTTTACAATGAATATAATTTTTATAATGACACTTTTACATACAATTTTACAATTAATATTATCTTTGCTGGATTCATACAAAAACGTCAATGTTTTATCTTAGAAATATAATATTACTAAATTTAATTATGAAAGTTTTTACTTCACATATTTTTATATGGACGACGATATTTAAATTTAGTAAAAAAAATTTTTACAATGAATATTATTTTTTTAATAATAATGTTTCTTGGATATACTAAAAACGTTAATGTTTTGTCTTAGAAATAAAATACTTATTTAATAAATAAAGTTTTAACCTTATATATTTTTACATGGATGACGATATTCAAATACAGTAAAAAGTTTTTTTGCAATGAATATTAATTTCTTATTATTAATCTTTGTTTTTAAAAGTGGTGTAAGATTATTTTCCGTACAGGCTTAAGTAACGCGTAAACAAGGAAACTTTGAACAAGTTAAAAGTTTACCGTTTTGTTTAACTTAATAAAAACAGCCTAACTAAAATTGCTAAATCATATGATAAAATATATTTTACATTTTTTCAATCTTTCGGTCTAGGATTTCTATTTCGATCAGATTTTTTGTCCATTCGTTTAAACGAGCTAATGGAAATAACTTGTTACCCATTTTTCGATTGGTTTACGGTATTATCCACTTTGCCGAGTTTCTATTTTGGCATTTTTTATTCAGTGACCTAGCATTAATTCAAGGGGTTAGATTGAAAACAAATATTGAACTATAGTACACTCTATGAAAATTTCGTCATGTACAGTACAACCTGGTGGACGTATTGCTATAAAGTGATCTCTTCCAATCAACTAGGAATATATTCATGAGGTCTTTAGGGAAAAATTGACGGGAATCGTGTTTAAAAAAAATTGGTTCCACTGGAATCAGATCTTCAACACTAGGGATGTAAAACAAGCGTTCGCCCAACCATGTCACGGAAGTCATACTATAAAGCTTGATGTGTTACCATAAACATTTTATATCGTACGAATCGATGTTACTTGTTTGGTGATAGTTAATGCGTCATTTTTAATGAGGGGCTTCGAAATTGTTTCCTGGTGGCGCTAAAAAAGGTGACCAGTTTTTTTTTCGGGATTAAAAATATGTTTCTTGCCTGCGGTGTTAAAAGTTAATTTCTTTGTCTTTATTAAATTTATGTTCAAAACGCTATTTGAGAACTCTTCCTCCCCACACAATAAAGGTGACAAGTCGAAAGTGTTGTTGATTCACAGCTTGCTTCTTCAGATAAGGTATTTATTTGAAGATCTTTTGTACAGATTATCACGGAAAAATATATACAAACTTAACATAAATTATAAAAAAATCGGTATAAATTTATTTATTTAACACTTTTATTATAAATACAGTCTGGCGGGCTTATTGCCAGGCGGCAATCTCTTCCAACCAATCATACAAAAGTAAATGAAGCAAGTTATGTGGTCGCATAAATCATTCAAATGACTATCCATCCCCACAAAATCCATAAACGTATACGTGAGCACATGCCCACGAACCCCACAAAGACAGACAATCACCCGAAAATTCTTTTTCATGTTAAGTGAGATATCATCAATCAAAAGGAAAGGAAGGGATGGTGGAGAGGAAAGGAAAAGAAAAATCAAGAATGAAACACGTTATTTTACTGACTAAAAATTAAGAGTTTTTTCAGTCACTTCTTAAAGCATGCCAAGGATGGGGCGAGTCTTATATAGGTTTGTAACTGATTCCAGAGTCTCACTGCATGGACAGTAAAGGACGACGTAAAGAAAGATGAGCGGTGAACTTGAAAGGCCAATAAAGAATCACTGTTTGAGCGTAGCGCTATTCCATGACTGGAAAGACGTTGAAAATAAATATTTATCTTAATTATATAAAAGTAAATAGCATACATATTATACATAATTTAAAAACTTTTTTATGAACGTTTGATAAAACCGAATTGAGGACATTTATCATATAGGGGTGGTCGAAGTAAATTGTTATTTTGGTTTTCAACGAAAGAGATTTGCACATAGTTATTTGAAATCAACGTTTTAAAGACTGTGTTTATACTTTTGTTTTCTAAATATCAGTGGTCGTGGTTTAACGGTTAGCCCTCACGCGCCCCTGGTTCGACTCCTGGTATATATTTTTTGAAACTGGTTCAACTCTTAAACCATTGTACGTGTATATCTTTATTTTTCTGTAACTTATACAGGTATACTGCTTGCTTATCATAAATTCTTATAACGCTTTTAAGCAACACAAAAAATACCGCTGTATGTTTTAAAATTCCACATGTTGACTCCAGTAAATTAGACATGCTGATTGTCTTTGAAATTGAGTGTGTTTGCCATTGGAACTTTGGGTTTGTTTTGTCAAAACTGTATGCTTGCTGAAGCGCAACAGCTATAACTCAATATACTTAAACACATACAAGCATCTTCTATCCACAATATGGCTGACAATCATATTCAATTACGAGGAAAAGTCTATGGCTATCGTTTATTTTCCAATGATTTAACATTATTCATGGCAAAAACTATTGATTTTGCAATCAAAGAAGAGTAATTAGCGATAAATTAGGAATTTAAAGCCAAGAGTTTCCGATAAGATGGGACAGAAAATGTACCAAAGCTCCCAAATGAGAAAATAACTGACATTACCATTTTTTATGTACCCGTGCAGCCCCAATACTTAAAGATTGACATTTTGGCCTTGGATTGTCCATTTTGACCGAAGAAAAGACTAAAAATAATTCTCGAAATCTTAGTTTTTTAGCTTTTTAATTGCTTTTTAATTAGAGTGATTTTATTTTTCAGGCTAGGTCTAGAGAATCTTGAGTGTAACTCCAGTTATTGGGGGTTTGAAATTTTTTTGCACTTTGAGTGTAAATTCTTAGATCTTTTTAGTTTGTTACTATGTGATTCATTAATATTATAAAAAAAAAATAATGTTAAATCTAATAAAATTGTAATTCAGAAAGAAACTCTTAAATATTACTTTTTTGTAAAATAGAGCAATTATCATTTAAAATTAGATTTTTTATTTTTATCTTTTCATTTGAGCATCCAAATGTATCAGCTATTCGTTAAATATTGCTTTTGTCATATAAATCACTTTGTTAAGATCCCTTTAGTGGCCTTTTAGCCCGAAAAATACTCGTTTTAATGAAAAATGTGGAAAATGCATGTATGATGGAATAAAGGCATAAGGAAATAATGCGGATTGAAATAAGATTAAGCGTTTGAGAAGAAGAAATGAGCTTTGAAATGGTTTTACCATGCAAAAATGTGGTAGAAATAGAAACATTACATGTGTGGAAAATTAAAGTGTGATAAAATGAAGGTGTAGCGACCATGCGTGCGGTCACTGAACCCATTGAGGCGACCCTTGGCCGCTCGGTCATTGAACTCACACTGTAAAGAATGCGAGACAAGCACTGGGCGAAGGTCACCCGCGCGGTCATTGAACTCACTAGTAGTGAACAGCAAGGTGAGCCACCGATATATCTCTTGCCTCTCCTGCAGAACGTAGTATGAAATGTATATGGGACGCGTGACAATAACCATGTGTCCGGCGAAGCGAGACGGCGACATGTTCTGCGCCGTTCTATACATTATAAATACAGACGCTCTCAATAAACTTTCTCTGTTTGCTTATCTCGATATCGACGACTTTTATTCAAACAACCTCATCCTTTTATGCGAAACACAAGTCCCTAAAAAAGCATTAGGAAAGAATGCAGATTGAAACAAGATCAAACGCTTGAGAAGAAAAAAAATTTACCATGCAAAAAATGCGGTAGAAATAAAATGCAATACAAATAAAAACATTACATTTGTGGAAAATTAATGTATGGTGGAATAAAGGCATTAGGAAAGAATGCGCATTGAAACAAGATTAAGTGTTTGAGAAGAAGAAATTAGCGTTGAAATGATTTTATCACGCAAAAATAATGAATAATGAAAGAAGTACAGAAAACAATTTTTCGAATAATACACTCGTAGAAGGTAATTAAATTTTTTGAAGACCTAAAATAAAACGTGTCACGATCAAATGAATAAATTTCTGAGAGGAAAAAATTAAACGGATTTATAAAATAATAGAATGCATGAAGAGGTAATATGGACGAGGCTGAAACTAAAGATGTGTGTGTGCAATGTAGAATCAAATTAATGTTTCTTTTCTCAGGTCACCTAAAGAGGAACTTGGTGTTAGGATATGATGATTTAAAGATAGCATACAGATTCTTTATTAATGCCATTTTGAAAATAAATTGAAAAAGTTAAATAAAAATGCCTTACCAAGCTCCACCAATATTTTTTCCCCGAACATAAATCTTGTTTTATTTGTTGTTGATCTATTTTTTAAGGCTTTATGAAAATCTTTATATTTCAAGGCTTTATATAAAGATACACGTGTGAAGAAATCAAATGAATGTCTAGCTTATTTCAATATTAAATATTTTTGTTTCGAAGAATATTAATATTTTATTTTGTTGTGATGTTGACATAAAACAGAATAATAAATAACATTAGCAGAATAAATTAAATTTGAAAAATTATGGCGTATAGCAACAAAAAAAATCTGTTCAAATAATATATATTACATACTATATTTTATTATACTTGATGAACAAATAAATCTTTCTTTGAATTAATGTGTTTTTTTTTAAACTTTTGCTGAAACTATAAAATATTAAATACGCAATTTGAATTTTTATAATTTTTATAATAACAATTTTTATAAAAGTATCTGTAAAAGTACATGTAATTTGCATCTGTGAGGTTAATACACGGAAATATTTTTTAGGGTGAAGATAACCATTGTTTGCATTTCATCACATTCACTCAGATCATGGACCCTCCTGCTAATACGTGAACTCGTCTGGTGATTTCGGACGATGAATTATATATGAAAAAGATATGTGACTGAATTTAGTGGGAGAAGGTAATGTTCATACTGTCTTCTACTTCACATATATTGCGGTTTTGTGGCACATACCCGCATTAACTCCGAGGGTTTTCAGTCATAAGCTCTCAGCATACATTTTTTTCTGTTGTGTCTGCTACGGATACCCTGAACGGATATGGTTAGCAATACAAGAGTTCTTCAAAGAGCCAAAGTTGATAGAGAGTTGCTGACTAATATTAAAATCCGAAAGACGTCCTATTTCGGTCATGTACTTAGAAGAGAAAAGTACAAATTACTGCACCTGATCATCCAAGGCGAAATAGAGGGTCGAGGAGGTGTTTGCAGGAGGCAAATCTCCTGGCTCCGCAATAAACGTGAATGGACTGGTGTAAAAAGAGCGTTGGGAACTTTTTCTGGCTGCCGGGGACCAAGATGCTTAATCTCAGGTGATAGTCAACGTTGGGAGGGGGGGGGGGGTGATATGACACTGGGAAGAAGAAGAAGTATCTGCTCTAGATTTTTAACCATGTATTAGCATCACATATGCTTTGTTAAACTTTTATTGCAAACACCATCTGGCGGGTTTATTGCCAGGCGGCCATCTTTTCCAACCAACCAGACAAAGCAAGTTACATTGTCGCTAAAAAACACTCAAATGACTATCCATCCCCACGAAACTCATGAATAGCATATATATAAATAGCATATGCATACGTGTTTGTGCGTTATTTCCTCATTAATTCTTTTAAAACTGCTTATCTATTTCAATGTATTACTGCCTAACTATTTCAATGTTGTCTCAACTATCTTACTTCCCATTTGTCATTATGTAAAATTTGGACTCTTTTGAGGCTTTTATTTTTTTTTCTCGCTCTTGCTGACAGTTAACCTGAGGTGGTATATGTGGGTTTACTTTTTATTTTGTTTTCTGCCATACGTATTTTTTTTTCTTTTTTTTCTATTTATTCTTTAATCTAGATATGCGGGGGTGTGGGATGGAAGCCCCCTGATGCCCTGGCGGTCAGGCTCGCCCTACATTGGTGGGGTGTATCTCAGCCAGTGGAATGTTTGTGTGATGAGCCCGGACCTTTTAGTGTCTTCTCTCTTCAATGTATTATTTTTGTCATCTATTTATTTTCTGGGTTTATTTTTTTTATATATTCTTGTTCTACGTGTTCAAGGGTGTGGGCTGAAAAATATCTGGTGTCCCCGTGGCTGGGTTCGCCCTATATTGGTGGGGTGTATCTTGGCCGAGGGGATGCTATTAGATGAGCCCAGACCTTTTGATAGCTTCTGTATTTAATGTATTATCTGCAATTTATGTGTTTTAGAAGTGTTATTTAAATATAATCTGTACATACTATGTTGCTATCAATAAACCTATTATTTATTTATTTATTTATACGTGAGCATACGCCCACAAATACCACAAAGACTGACTATCACCCGAACATTCCTTTTCATGTAGAATGGGATATCACCAATCAATGGAAAAGGAAGAGATGGTGGAGAGAAAAGAAAAAATAAAAAATGAAACGCATTACATTGCTGACTTGAAATTAAGAATATTTCCAGTCGCTCCTTAAAGTATGCCAAGCACGGAGCAAGCCTAACATTGGGTTGTAACTGATTTCAGTCTCACAATGAACAGTAAATTTGTTCATCAAATTAAAAAATATATATCATTTGAACAGATCTTTTTTAATAGACGTAGCAATTCTGCAAATGAAACACATTATGTGAATGATATTTATTATTCTGCTTTTGTCAACATTACAACACATTGAGATATTAATTTTCTTCGAAATAAAAAAAATATAATATTTAAATAAGCTAGACATTAATCTGATTTCCTTATATCTTCATATAGAGATTTAAAACATCAAGATTATAATAAAACCTTATAAACTATATCTAAAAACTAATCAACTAAGATTTATGTTGATGAGGAAAATTGGTGGAGCTTGGCAAAGCATTGTTTCCTTTCTTTTTTAAATTTCATTTTAAGTTGTGTGATCGCTTTTAATTTGCATTGTCTTTATATTTTCTTAATCATGTGGCATTAATAAAAGCCCTGTATGCTATCTTTAAATTATCATCGTCATACCATAACACCATGTCCCTATTGAGGTTTACTAAGATAACATAACATATATCCACTAGATTCTACCTTGTACACATATTTAACTTCTGCCCCGTCCATACACCTAGTTATGCGTCATATCATATTTTAAAGCCATTTTTTTTCTATTCTTAAGAATTTCACTTATTTGATCGTGTCGCTTTGTTTTCTAGATCTTCACAAAAAATCTCAAACCTTCTATATTACTCGTATAAACTATTGCTTTGTTAGCAAAAGTTTATGCGAGTAATATAGAAGGTTTGAGATTTTTTGTGAAGATCTATTGTAGAAAAAAAGTGACACGATCAAATAAGTGAAATTCTTAAAAATGGAAAATAAATGGCTTTAAAAACTTAAGACAGATCAATAAGGCGGCTGCAATATCGGGATGCCTAAGAACACCGGTGTGGAATAATAAACACATGAGAATAGAAAGTAAAGTCAGAATATACAAGACATGTGTGAGACCGATAGCAACCTATGGAATAGAGACCAGAGTAGACACATCTAGAACAAAATCTCTCCTGAGAACCTCGGAAATGAAAACACTGAGATGTATAACCGGAAACACACAAAGAGATAGAATCAGAAACACAGAAATAAGGAGAAAGTGTAGTACGGAAGACATCGTCAGGTGGGAAAAACAACGAAGGCGATACTGGAACGAACATGTAAATAGAATGCAAGACTATAGACTTCCACGTGTCGCCCTTCAAGGGAACCCAGCCGGAAGAAGATTACCGGGAAGACCTCCGAAGAGATGGCGTGACAGCTGGCAGTCCACGTCACAAGAAGGGGAACAAGCGGAACAAACAGATCATGATCTATATGAAGAAAAAAAAGAACTTTTGCGTGGAAAGGAAGCGTGAAAATATGTTCTTTATATCCATCTCAAGAGAGAAAATGCTTGATTGTGTATAGTTTTATTGAAATAATCCAAAAACATCAATAATAATTTGACAATTAAAATATTTCATAATCTCATATTAAAATTTACCCTTTACATTACGTTAAACATAAAGTCACATTCGTAGATATTAAAAAAATACTTTAAAACCAAGCACTATTCACGATGAGGAAAAAACAGACATGTACGTTTTGAAATATATTTCCCCACAACCGATCGGGATTGTTTTTTTAAATATCTTTTCCCAGTTCCACATGGCAACATTTGTCCCCATCCATGTCGCGGTATAAAAACGTATACCCCGGGGTATCATATATTTCGAGTGTAAAACCATGTTTTTATCCTTGCCATGTTTAGGGGAAGGTTCGCACTACGGGCTCACTAGCTTTAATCGATATTTTTAATTATAAAAATATATGTATGAAGGTTCGACAATGTTGTTTAATACTTTTAATTGTGATTTGTTTCATAACGTTAATATAAAAATTAAAAACTATTTTACTTAGAATTGTGAAATTAACAAGCCCTTGGGGTTAAATTATTTTTAACGTACAAACATACTCGTAAATATCATCACGCCATGTCCTTTGCAAGTTAGGTCGAGAGAACAGATTGCTAAACTTTTTTTATCCGAACGCACAACTTTTACCTTTTCTGCATTCATATGTTTATCTGGTCACACACAACCTTTTCTGCATTCATATGTTTATCTGGTCACACACAACCTTTTCTGCATTCATATGTTTATCTGGTCACACACAACCTTTTCTACATTCATGTGTTTATCTGATCACACACAACCTTTTCTGCATTCATATGTTTATCTGGTCACACACAACCTTTTCTGCATTAATATGTTTATCTGGTCACACACAACCTTTTCTACATTCATGTGTTTATCTGGTCACTCACAACCTTTTCTACATTCATGTGTTTATCTGGTCACACACACAACCTTTTCTACATTCATGTGTTTATCTGGTCACACACAACCTTTTCTGCATTCATATATTCATCTGATCATATACAACCTTTTCTGCATTCATATGTTTATCTGGTCACACACAACCTTTTCTACATTCATGTGTTTATCTGGTCACACACAACCTTTTCTACATTCATATGTTCATTTAGTCACATACAACCTTTTCTACATTCATATATTCATCTGGTCATACACAACCTTTTCTGCATTCATATGTTCATTTGGTCATACACAACCTTTTCTTCATTCATATGTTCATGTGGTCATACACAACCTTTTTTTACATTCATATATTCATCTGGTCATACACAACCTTTTCTACATTCATATGTTCATCTGGTCATACACAACCTTTTCTACATTAATATGTTCATCTGGTCATACACAACCTTTTCTACATTCAAATGTTCATGTGGTCATACACAACCTTTTCTACATTCATATATTCATCTGGTCATACACAACCTTTTCTACATTCATATGTTCATCTGGTCATACACAACCTTTTATTATTCATATTTCTCATTTTGCCTTCTTACTAAATCTAGTTCGTTATATCCAGCCATGTTAACCTTGGTGCACCTGTTCCACGCACACCTTAAGCCATTATTTCGTCAATAATTCTCTCAAGATGTTCGCATCTTAAAGCTCCTTTCTTCAGCACAGTTCAAATATATATTTTATCAATATTTTCATTTCTAATGTCTTCATATCGCCTTTTTCATACATTGACACTATATTTTTAGTGCAAAGATCTCCATAACATTAATGTGACTTATTTTCTTTTTCTGCAAAGTCCAAGATTTTCGTCCATAAGTCAAAGTGGTTATTAAAATAATCTGTCAATTTGGGGAAATTTGGCGTTTATTTATAAAACGCATGTGAGTGATTCATTAGTGATGATTTTGATGTTTTTTCATACGAGGTTTTATTTTAACTGCTTACGAAATGATACATAAATTTGGTGAAATATGGGGTTAAAATTAGTAATTAAGCGCATTTGTGTAATTTTAATTAATACGTGTATTTTAATGCCTCAGCAAATTTAAATTAGTCATTAACAATTTTAATAAATTTTGTTGGGATGAGATTGGGGGGTAAAGTATCTTTTGTACGCTATGGTTTTAAAACACCTTCAGAGTGTTACACATAACAGTATGTATTTTGTAAATTGGTTTTAAAAATAGCCAATTTTTTTGGTTGTCTTACAAGACAATTTATGTGTTTTTTTACTCGTGTTAGATACAATATAATCTGGAATCTTTGTGACTGTTAAGACGCTTGACCTCCAATCGGGGGCTTCGGATTCGATTTCCGATAGCATTCGATTCGATTTCCGATAACTAAGATCCACGATGGTTTTCTAGTAGTTCTTTTCCCCTTGGTATTTTTATTGAGGTTTTCTAACCATCTTTTTAAATATATGCAAATGCGGAAAACTTTCTAATCTAATGACCTCAACCGCCATCTTCTTATCTTTTCTCTCAATATGTATTTTTTGTAATATTTTATATGTGTCAATAGCAGTGGGTTCGAATTCCGGAGGTCCTTGAAGAGAATCAACTCTCTGAACGAGGCTGTAAAGAATGTTATTTTATTAATATTAATGTATAAAAATATAACTTGTATAAAAAATGCGAAGGAAAATATCCGAGAATAAATAAAATCCAGTCATGGAGATACAAATATGTGAAAGGGAAAAAAATGCGAATAATTTGTTAGTGATGACAGATTGGAGCTTATCATGTATTTCCTCTGTTGAAGAAAGAGTTACGCGAGATATCCAACGGTTTGTAGCGATAGGAAACAACGTCAATGGGGTAGTAAAACGCATATATTTGAATTTAATAGTATCAAAATCTGTAAAGATGATAGTGTACACCAGTATTCTAGTGCCAAATTTGATATATGAAAGTCAAACGTAGACGACGTCAAACAGTAATGAAAAGAGTAGATAAAATAATATATTGTAGAAAGCTTAACACGTCCTTGTTTCAAACCTTTTGTTAAATCACATAGTAAAAACACTTTTCCCTCTAATGCACGCATTTGCCATAAAATTTTTAAAGCTTACTATTAAATAAATGTACCTAGAAAATTTTATTAAGGGAAGAAAAGCGGGTGTGGAAAAAAACCGCTGATTCCATTTTTTCGTGAAAAATTTGAGCCCTGCCCATATGTTAGGGGTCCAGATGATTAATGCTTTCTTTTATCCTGAAAATATGTTCCTTGAATGGAAATTTTTTACACGTATAAGGTAGCATATATACTTTTAGACCTCGAAATATAGTATAAATTGTATTATGTAATATTTTTTACACAACAAATCTGACACGATACACTGTACTCCGTAGATGTTTTTAAAACATTTTAATTTTATTTCATTTAGATAAAAAAATTGTTTTATTTGTTGTTATATTTGAAAGAAAAAAGAGTGAAAAATACCAATAATAGGTCGGTACGTATCAAATGGTTGACGACCTTCGTGGCCTAGTTGGAAAGATGCCTGTCTCCTAGCCTTGAGATTGCGGTTTCAAATCCCGCTGAAACCCAGATTTAAAAAAAATATATTCCAGTCTGGTATTCACTTAAAGCCTCTTTTACATTTTAAAGAGAGAATGTTACAGGTCATTAAGCTAGCCAGATTGTACTGTAAACAATGTGTAATACAATGGTATTTAATGATCATGGCATAAGCTGTAGATCAAATAAATGAGGTAAGGCAAAGGATCTTCTTCAGCCTTTATTCCCTTAAAGTGTTGTAAAGATTCGTGTCTCCTGAAACCAAAATTTTACTCGTGCAATTTCTGCTCTTTACTATTTTGGACTATGCGGACGTCTGCTATTTAGATATTACAGAGGAACAGCTGGACCAATTGCGGCGTCTTTAAAATGTGTGTCTTAGATTTATTTTCAACCTACGAAAGTACGATCATATAACTTCATACCAGAAGGCACTGAATGGTTGAACGTGAGAAATAGACGCTAAATTTACATACTATCTCTATTGTTTATTATCTTTAACAGTCCCGCCACCCCCTCTTCATCATCATCATCATCAATGGCACTACAGCCCATTGTGGGCCCCGGCCTCCTCCAGCAGTCGTTGCCATTCCCCCCTATCCTGGGATGCACTCCTCCAGCCCCTGATGCCAATCACGTTTGCATCATTCTGCACCCCATCCATCCACCTAAGCTTTGGTCTGCCCACGCTACGTCTTCCTTGGGGCTTGGAAAAGAGTACTTTGTTAGGCATTTCCTCTTCTCCCATTCTTGCTACATGCCCCACCCCCTCTTATCTCGCTGAAAATTTTATTCGTCTTTCCGATAATGCGCTTGCGCTACGTTCAAATATATATTGTTTATTGGCCTACCCAGTTCACCACTTCTTTTCTTACGTCATCCTTTATTGAGCATGCAGTGAGACTGGAATCAGTTACAAACCAACGCTAGACTCGCTCCGTCCTTGGCATGCTTTAAAAAGCGACTGAAAAAACTCATTATTTCTAGTCAGTAATAATAACATGCTTCCTCTCTGATTTTTTCTTCTTCTCCACCGTTCCTTTCTTTTTCTTTGATAAATGATATCTCATTTTATATGAAAAGGAATGTTCGGGTGATTATCCGTCTTTTTGGGGTTTGTGGGCGTATGCTCACATATATGTTCATGGATTTCGTGAGATGAATAGTCACTGAAGTGTTTTTTTTTGCGACTATGTATCACTTGCTTCATTTACTTTTGCCTGGTTGGCTGGAAGACATTGCCGCCTGGCGGTATTACATTAATTTATCAATAAATATGCTAGGGTATTATGACGACCTTTTTGACCTAGTTGATAGGATGCTATTACATATTCGATTCATGACGCAACCCAGATTTTTAAAACGGTTTTCACTAAACGTCACTTGAACATTTTTCTTGTTGAATGGAAGAGATTGCCAAAATTATTCTTTATTCATCAACATAGTCTCTTTCAAGAGCGATACATTCATTGCAACGCTTTCCTTACTTTTTTATGCCAGCCGTGTAGAATGATTTATCTTTGGTTTTCAAATAGTCGTTAGTTTCGGCAATTACTTCTTCATTGGAGCCAAATCTCTTTTCCTGGAGCATCTTTTTGAGGTCTGCGAACAACCAATAGTCGCTGGGGGCCAAATCTGGAGAAAACGATGGGTGCAGAAGCAATTCGAAGTTCAACTCATGCAATTTGGCCATCGTTACCATCGACTTGTGACACGGTGCATTGTCGTGATGAAAGAGAACTTTATTCTTCTTCATATGGGGCCGGTTTTTTGCAATTTCTGCCTTAAAACGCTCCAATAACGCAATGTAATATTCGCTATTGTTTTTCTCTTTTCAAGGTGATCGATGAATATTATACCATGCGCATCCCAAAATACGGAGGCCAAACGAAATTCGGGTTTTTTCCATTGTTTTGAAAATAGCAAAAGTAGCGTCACTAAAACCACTGTAACTCAATGACACAATGTCGAAATGTCATGAAACTTTGACACGTAACTTCTAAAGACTGGTACTAATTGATGTGGATTTGTTATTAGAGGAGCCATCTGTTGGTCAGTCCCGGGACTTATTGGTTGATGTGTTAAGTTGGACCCGTGTGTACAAAAACACAACAATTCATACTAAGAAACTCATTGAGTAAGACCTAGCAACAGTAGGAAACATCAATTCATTTATTCTTTTAAATATGTCCTAGTTGGCGAAGCGGGCATAGCAAAAACATGGTTTTGAGACAACATTTTCTTTGACTCAATATACTCGTATGTTTTTAGTTTAGAACCACTGGAGTAGGCAAGGAACTGGAACAGCTCATGTCAGCAATATTACTTACTGCACGTGAATAACGAACAACATTCGCACACATCTAGCACACGAGAGTATTGCGACTATGTTTACTTTATTCAATTTATTTTAATTTCATATTAAACTAAGATAATAATTATTTTATTGAAAATCAATTAATTTTTTTCTTTTCAGGTAATTTTTTTCTTCCAGGAGTATTGATTATATGAGATTACGAAAAAGGTATTTATTTTTTTATTTAGACATCGTTAAATGAAATATTTGGTAGATAAAAATACATAACTGTGCAATAATTTACTAGAATTTTGTGCAGGTGATCGTCGATTTTAACTCCATATCGCGTTTCTCGTCTCAAATAACACAGACACTAAAAAATATAAATGAGATTGAAGTGATATTTATTAAAGTATCCAATTATATTATACTCGTATGTTATTGATTTATTTTAGACTTTTGAGTAATCAGTACAACCTGGCGAGTTTATTGTCTTAAGGTAATCTCTTCCAGCCGTCTATAAATATTTCAAAGAGGTCGTTGGTGAAAATCTGTCTGCGAATCTGTTACATATTTAAATAAATTGGGTTAAACCAGTTATTGAATACGTCACTACCGGGTAGAAAGACTGTCATCATACAAACTTAACCATGGAGATAATCTTTATGGCTTTGTTGGTAAGATGCTTTATTTCCATTCGGGGGTTTTGAGTTCGATTTTCAATGATCAGTTTAGTTCAATCCAACCATCATCCACGCTGTTGTGAGAACAAAAAAAGTCTCCATCCAGCGCAATCTACACTTAAAGATCGAAATCTTTATATTTTTATGAGCGTGACGTAATGTAGTGACAAATATGTTACTACCCAAAGAGGTTCCTTCTCCAGTGGCGATACATCTGAGCCTGAAAATAATAGTATGAACGAAGGACTTAAGGTTCTACATCATGGGAGAAGAATAATGGCTCGCAGCGTAAGAAATATACTTGTAAGTAGCTTAAATAAATAATAAATAAATAAAAAAATGCAGGTTTATTGATAGCAAAATAGTATGTACGTAAAACATTTAGACACATTTCAAGAACACATTAAAAAGAGAATACAGAAGCTATCAAAAGGTCTGGGCTCATCTAATAATATCCCCCCGGCCAAGATACACCTCACCAATATAGGGCGAGCCCAGCCACGGGGAAATTAGATGTTTTTCAGCCTACACCCTTGAACACGTAGAACAAGAAGATAAAAAAAGACAGAAAATAAATAGATGACAAAAAAAATACAATACATTCAAGAGAGAAGACACTTAAAGGTCCGGGCTCATACCACAAACATTCCCCCGGCCGAGATACACTCCACCAATGTAGGGTGAGCCCGACCGCAAGGGCGTCGGGGGGCTTCCATCCCACACCCCCGCATATCTAGATTAAAGAATAAAACAAAAAACGTATGACAGAAAACAAAATAAAAAGTAAACCCACATATACCGCCTCAGGTTAACTGTCAGCAAAAACGAAAAAAAGAAAAGCATCAAAGGAGTCCAAATTTTATAAAACTAAAATGACAAATGGGAAATTAAATAGTTGAAACAACATTGAAATAGTTAGGCAGTAATACATTGAAATAGTTAAGCAGTTTTATAAGAATGAATGAGAAGATAACGCACAAACACGCACGCACAATCCCCGACTCATCCACCAGCGAAAAAGAAGCAAATAAGAGACCTATTAACCACTGAGAAACATATTAACCTCCCAGAAGATAACACTTTAGAGCATCTCTGAAGGTACAACTATTCACCCGCTCCTTCAAGGCCTGGGGCAACTCATTCCAACATTTGCTGGCTGAGTATGAGAAGGGTCCCTTGAATAGTAGCTTAAGGCCTAGAGATCAAACCGTCCAGCAAGTTGCCAGTACTTTCACAGAACAGCCAATCGGTCCAAAGATGAACCAATATAAGATTGAGTGGAGCTTCCATCGTAAATTATTGATTCGATTGTCATCACTTTAAGACAAAGTGTGCTCTGCTGCTATTATTCAGATAGCCACAAAAATTTAATTCTGCCAAATAAAATCAAAAGTCCCGCTCCAGTGTGATATAAGAGTTCATGGGTAGCAATACTTGTACGTATTGAGTACGTATGGCCAGTGTTGTTGCATGTTACAGTTAGGTGCTTCCAGAGTTCTAAACCCGAAGGTTTGATTACGGGGGCGACGACAAGGTTGACCAGGTACGCTCTTCAATATGTCCAAATTGCCATATTGAATGTTTTCATTTATGCAAAAGAAGTTGAATAAAATGAAAACGATAAATGTAAAAGAATAGAGGCTCAAAATAAATTCTGATTTTATTTATTTTAAAATAAAACTTGTTACAATTTATCTAAACAAAAATAAAAAATGTATTTATTAAACCCCTTGAGAAACAAGACACTTCTCGTTTTGTTTCAATAATGCAATAGGGGTGTAGGAATAAAAAATAAGTTGAAATGGATTCTTTTTCTTTCTCACACAATTTCAAACCTTTTCTTTTACGCGTGGATCCTAGGGATGAGGGAGAATATACCAGGGAAGGGGATAGATATGAGCAATGACGTCACGTACAAAAAACGAAATGTCGGATTGGGTGAGTGTTTCTGTTTTCTTTCAATAAACTCTTCACTTAACTTTTTATATTTGGGTCACGGGTACTGTGTGGAAGGGTTCAACAACGTTACGCAAGAGACTCGAAGAATTCAATGGCGAAACTGTATATTGGAAAAAACTTAACGCGTTTTTTTTTCTAACAAGTTTGACATTTTTGTCTTGAATGAAATAAGTCATCATTGTTATCATGATCACGCAGTGTTCGTTTTAAGGTAGGCAAAGAGGGACCCTGTCAAATTCCTTTTCAAGATCGATGAAGACCATATGAAGGTCTTGGCATCACAGTGTTTTTCAACAAGGAGTCTAACGGTTTGGATGGCGTCTACTGTTGATTTTCCCGATACGAAGCCACACTGGTTGTCGTGTGTTTCCACCAAATTCCTGATTCTCGAGTTTATAATTCGTTCAGAGATGTTCATAGTGTGGGATATTAGCTTGATGCCTCTATAGTTATCGCATTTTCTGGAGTCTCCTTTGTTTTTGTAGAAGGGTTTTTGTAATTCTTACACTCAACATGACTAAATTATTTTGTAATATTTTTCATCTATCAATGTGTTTGAATCGTAAATCAGAACGCCCTTGAGGAGTGCTTTCTTAACGTGTATCCTTTATTATTACAATGTATATATCATCCATATCTTTTGTACGTCGCAAAGTGTGACATTGAAAGAAAACTAGCAGTAGAATGAATATATAACGATATTAAGAGAATAAGAAGAGTACACAGTAGCTCATGTAATATGTTTACTGACTGGATCATTTTCCAAAAAAAACAAAACTGGCTTACTCTTAATATAATCCAGATACCAATATTAGGGTTTGTAAGCGAAATGAAAAAGTAAGTGTGGCCAAAAATGAGAGCGTTGCGTAGAATGTCGGGATATACAAGGAATACCAGATTTAGGAAGGAGGAAATAATATCAATTTTATGAAAATGCAGTGCTTAACATGAATAAAAAAGCTTTAAGATATTTCGGCTACGTAGAAAGATTGAATGATGAAATATTTACAAAAAATAATCTTTACAAGTTGAATAGAAAGAACGCATAATTTTTAAACAATGAAGGGTAAGAAAGCTTAGTAATAGGAAATTTTGCAAGACTAAAATTATGTGAACAGCTGAAGGGTATATTCCTGCAGGGAATAAGATCAACGGTGCACTTAGAACTGTTTTTGCAAATCAATAAATCGCAAAATCTTGATAACTTAACGTGCACAACGTTAAGAGTCCTCTGTTTTTAAATTTATTTTAAATAAATATTTTAATTCATTTTAAATATATTGGGATGATGCATAAGTTTGTAGCGCTTTTATTAAATTATTTTTTGTTATAAATAAACAAAATACATAAACTCCATGATATATTCTCCTACATTGTTATCAATTGACTCCCAACGTTGCGGGAGTTTTTCGATTCCACGCCTGAAGAAATTCGGTGTTTGAAGGGGAAAAAGTCATACAGCCTATTTGGAAGCGCAGCGTCGTTATTAAAGGAAAGTTTTTTGAAATCATTTTATAGAGAACGGAAAAGATGAAAATGGTATGGAGGAAGATCAGGAAAATAGGGCCAAGGAGAAAAAATATTCCAACCGAGCTCTTGAATAGCTCTTTTTGTAATGTTAAGAGTATGCGGATGGACATTATCATGCTGAAAAATCCCTTGATGCCGTCTTCCCGGTCGTTTTCCTTGAATTGCAACCTCAAAGTGATGAAGTTTTTGGCAACAAACCTCAAAAGTGATAGTTACATTCCTTGGAATCAACTCATAGTATATGACGCCTTCTTTCTCCCACCAGATGCACAACATTACCTTACGTGAATATACCCCAGCTTTTGCACCGGTAGATGCTTATTTGTTGGTTCTCAGCCAATCCTTTCTTTTTTTAAATTTGATGTCAAGGCACCATTTTTAGATACATGGGACAAAAAATGTCGATTTTGTTATTCCCGAGTCGATTGACGTAGATGAACGTGGATTTAAGCGTTTATAACGGTCTTCATCAAAGTTGGATAGTCTTCTTGAATGTGGAGAATCATTCATATCAAAATAGCTCCTTTTTGTAACAAGAAAACTATTTTTTGTGCCGATTGTGTTCTTCCCTTAAACTGCACAAATAATTCCAGCTTATTCTGATGCCTTAGCTCCTCAGGTAAACTCAAACAAAAGATACGTTGGAAATGTTCAATTTTTTGTTCTTAACACTCCATTTTTTTTAGCAAATAATTAACACAAATTATCTATAAGCCGAAAAATTCAAGTTGTATTCAATAAAACAATATTATGGCATTAAAATGACTAACACATGTCAAAAAATCTTTTCAAAATACTGTTGCCATGAAAATCAGTAACACTTTGGACTTGTGCATCAACATTATAATGTTTTAAGCATGTTTTCGAAAAATGACAAGATAGAGAAAGATATTTCAAACGTGTTGTTACAGGAACGGTTCACGTAGAACTATATTTGTGAATAAATCAAACATTAAATTTTCAAATATGATAGCACAAACTAGGGGTTAGTGCCTACTCTGATATATGGAAGCTTGGTTATTGAAAAGAAGTGATAAAAACAGACTATATGCTGTAGAAATGTGTGTCTTTAGCAAATACCTGGTTTTGCAATGTTATAAAGTAAATGATTATCAAAAAAGAATAATAATTGTATTGTATAACACTTTTGTTGTATGCAGTACAATCTAGCAGGCTTATTGCTCTGTGGCAATTTCTTCCAACCAACTAGAAATATTTCAAAGAGACCTTTAGAGAAAACTAGATTGGAATAATTATTAAACAAACCTGGATTCCAACGGGAATCGGACCCGTAACAACCAAGCTGGGATACAAGCGTTATACCAACTAAGTCACGTAGTTTGCCTTTTTGTAAAAGACAGATGTTACAAGAAAAATAAAGATAGAAATATTGAGATTATTTCCTATTTAGAGAAATTATTTGAGGGAAAAAAATTAAGAAAGTGATGTATATATGTTTTAAATAAATAGACATCGAGGAAGAGGTAGATTGAAGACTTGGCGAAATGATATTAATAGAGATATTTCAACTGAGGGAAACGTAAGAAGTGTGAGGAACAGAAAATCATATGTTATATGACCCGATGTATAAATGTGAACGAAGCAAATGTTGAACATGGGTAGGAATACTTAAATACCTGCCCTCTCTGCCTACCTCTAAATGGACATGGTGCGATGGTATGTATCATCAAATCGTGAACGGCATAATTTTAACGTTATGTATCATCAAATCGTAAATGGCATAATTTTAACGGTATATATCATCAAATCGTAAACGGCATAATTTTAACAGTATGTGTCATCAAATCGTAAACGGCATAATTTTAACGGTATGTATCATCAAATCGTAATCGACATAATTTTAACGGTATGTATCATCAAATCGTCAACGGCATTTTCTTGAGTTTTAAAATTAAAATAATCCATTTTCGAATGAGTCATTCAAAAATGTTCAAAACAAATACGTGAACAATTTAAGCATTCATATTGTCAACCGAACAAATATTTTGTCATTTCATTTTTGAAAAAAATAGGGGTTGGGAAATATTGAAAACGGTACGTTCAGAAATATTATTCTGAATTAACCACAAATTTACGTTCCAACTTCTAGCTTCCAAGAAAAGTTTGTCTCCAACATTTAAAATTCCATCCGGGTTTTTTGTGAAGCGAAAAATGGAATATTTATCTATGCTTTTTAAAACTTTAATACCGGATCTACAAGGTGTTTGTCAATTCGCAAGTAGAATAATAAAAGAAAACTGAAAATGACTGGAAAACTCACACTATTAAGTGTTACTTGTATAGGTTTACTGAAAATTTTGCATTGCGGAATTAAAAATTAATGATAATTACAAAAGATAATTTATATAGGCGCTCTAACTAAAAAACTTAATCCCACTTTCATAGTCAGATTCCAAATATTACAAAATAAATAATATGTGTACATGTTGAATGTACACACAGGAATTAAGAGGCTGCGGCCATAAGGTAAAGTACTTGCTTGCGTCTGTATAGTTAAAAAAAATGTATTTTGAAGACGAACTACAAAGAAACCTTTGTAGATATTTCGCTATGTCATGCACATAAAGTTTTAGGTGTTGTGTAATGTATTTGTGTAGTCTTCAAATAACATCATAAATTTTGATAATAATTCCCATAAATATAATGATAAAATAAGAATATGGTATTTAAAAAAATAGTAAGTGAAAAAATAAATGTTTGAAACTATGGATAAAAACCACTATTTTATTTATTTATTTATTAAATTTCTTAATACAAACTTAGCCCAATTACATTGAAAGATACACAAATTGTCAATTTTTTATATATATGCATACATACACTAACATATACACATATATCCAAAGTCACTTAAATATGTTGATGAGTGCTTTCTAACGCCCCCAATCTAAGAAGAAAATTTTCTCTTACTTTTGTGATGTGATATGAAATATGTCAATATCCGAAGCAGTCCCGTTCAAAAGAGTTAAGGCCCTTCCTACGGGCATAATAGCTGGAAGACCCGTTTTTGTATATGTGATAAAAAACAGTTTTTGCTGGCGCAGTCTAGTGTAAATATTAGGAAAATTTAACGCTAATCTTTGTAGTAATGCTGGACAGATCACAACTCCCCGAACGAGTCTGACAATGTATACCAGGAGACGCAGAGCTCTTCTTACTCTAGGAATGCTGTTCTAGGAGTGCTATTCTTTATCACACTAAAAACATCAGCCTTAAATTCAGTTTATCTCTTATCACTTCATTCTGTTTTTGTCATAGATTGTCAACCTATGTCTTATTTTCAGTGCACGCATTTTTACAGGTCTTAATCGGTTTCTCGTAACACTTCCATAAATCAAAGAATTTGCAACTTTTATTCGATACATTATTGATATAAATATTTTAATATTGTTGATATAAAACATCTTTAGAACCGAATGTCTGGATAAAGCATCCGTTTTATATACGCATTTATTTCTGGTATCTTAAATTGAACTGAAACACCCTGTAGATATTAAAATATTAAAGTAAGCCTCACGAATATTATTCTAAACAGGCAGAATATTTTTTATATCTTATGTAATATCGATTTAAAAACTTTATTATTTTTGTCGGTATTTAATATTCCAAATTGGTTTTGCCTTTAACTACAAAAACGAAATCTAGTTACGTAATTGAACTTATTAAATATTCTGTCTTCATTTAGATATGTATTCAGGTTATATTAAATCTCAATTTTATTTACCATTCAATTAGAGTTTATAATATTTATGCAATCTGTGCTGTGTTGTAAAAATAATTTAAAGCAAAGAGAAGAAAACCTAATCGTCTATTTTAAGATACTTCGATATCGTTCATAAAAATCGTGATATTTCACAGCACAGCTTTCGTGATGTTTTACAAAGCCGTTACAATCACATTTTGTCACGTCCTCTGTGACCTTGTTGATAAGGCACCTGTACTCCAATCCGAGGGTTGCTGGTTTGATGGCCGTTATAACCAGATTTTTTTAATACGATTCCAGTCTTATTTCACTTAAGGTCTATTTAGTTAAATTAATTGTCGATTAGACGAGATTGTAATATGACTACAAGTCTTCCAGGTTATACTTTATGTAACGAAAGTGTAGTATAATACGATGTTTTGTGAAAAAACCTGGTTAAACAATTTATTTGGCCCAATCAAGTATGAATGATGTTTCTGAAATCCTTCAGATATCAAAGCATTAATTTTATGAGGTTTCTCTCTTTAAGTCAAAATTAAAACTTGTTTTATTTTTTATTTAAAAATGTCTTGAGAAAAGACAACAACTGAACACTCGTATTATGTTTTTCATTACAGTTAACGTTTTTATACATTTTTGTTGAATTATTTGTTCATTCATATGATTGTCTTCAATAAATTTGATGTGATAATTCGGAATTATGAGTATCCTGGTCAGGAGAGAATATTGTCTTCAGTACCAGTAATCGAGCCTTTGGGTTAAGAACTACTTGAATAGGCGTGAAACTTGTTGTTCGTTATTTTTCCTGTTAAAAAAACTATACTACCCCGACTTGAATTGGTCGTCATTGCAAGCTTGTTACTAGACAAACTCTTTTGCCAGACTGGGATTTTTTTCCATGTACTATAAGGAATCGATACAGATCCTATTGCAAATCTTAAAGCATCCAATATTTAAATGTATGATAGAGTACATAGGGAAGTGATTAAGGTTGAAGGTGCACTTAATGCTGATGTGTTGTAAAAGATAAAGAAGAGAAGTCTGAGATGATCTGGGGACATGGAACGAATGAATGAGGAATGACTAACAAAACAAATATACTGTGCAAGTATGAATGAAAGGCGTGGTAGAAGAATATTAAGAAAAATTTGTTGGATCAAGCAAATGAAATTATTGAAAGAGGTAAAGTAAGAAGTAAAATAAATCGTAGTGGTATGGGAGAAGGAAGGGTGTGGAAGAAGCGAACTATGTGTGTTAAGATATATAGTAAATGGTGTGATGGTATGTCTTTGATTTTTATTAGGTTGGTAGATTCGTTTCCTATGGTTTTCATAAATTTATTTTAAAGTTATGAAAAGTGCACTTCGATTTAAGTCCATTTTAATATTTTGAAACGTACAATTTACAATTTCGTTTACAACTTACAATTTACAATTGCGTTTACAAACTTACAATTTACAATTTCGATTACAAACTTACAAATACAATTTACAAACTGACAATTTCGTGAGAGTTTGTTACTTCAATTGGCGCGATTTTGTTTACGCAAATTTTGTTAAAACTTATCTACCGTGCAAATCGAGGGATGTTTGCACTTTTTTCTATATCGAGGTTACACAATATTCCTATAAAACCAGTTTTACAAAACTTTGAGAGCCTTTCACAGTAATTGCTTTCTCTAATAAGCAAAAATAAGTAATAAAAGTATGAACATTTTAAATGTTTAAACTATTTTATACACCAAACATTAACTTAACTTTTCAAAGAATTTTCATCTCTCTGCAAAATTTCAGATATTTTTTCCTTCACTAAGAAATTATTCATTCATGTCTCGGGGGGTTTTCTCTCCTACTATCCCTTTCTGTTGACTATTCCCTCACAGCATCCTCTCGTTCCACGATACTATTCCCTCACAGCATCCTCTCCTTCTTCCACGATGCTAAATTCTTATCACGCCTCCCCAGTACAGGGAGGCATCGATAATCTGTCACGATACCTGGGGAACGCAAATTTATGACAGTCGGTGCAAAATTACCATTCGTGTATGGAAATTTGCTTACAATATTATATGTTGCAATAAATTTCATCGTTTATAGTACGCCGATTGTTAGGAGTTTGTAAAACAAGTAATGATTTATTGAATCCTGCAATAAATTTTAAAAGTAAATCTTTAAAATGTAAATTACGTGAAATATAATTTTCTCTTTCTCTTCTTTTACTTGTGAGTATCCAAAGTCTGGATAACGGAACCGCCTTCCTACCTTGCATCCTTTTTAGAAGCTTTGTATCGTATTGTATTATGCTTTCGTTGTATAAAATACAACCTGGTAAGCTTACTGTCATGTATCAATGTCTCACATTCAATCAGGGAGATGATTAAGAGGCCTGAAAGGGAAATCACTGTAAGACACTTTAACAAATTGAGAACTAATGGAAATTATTGAACCCACAACCTCCAGATCGAAAGACAGTTGTCTTACCAATTAGACCATATACGACTTGTGTGTGTTTCATATATATTAAGGTCATTCGGGCACCCTTAGAGAGAGTTCGCTCTCTAAACGGCGCTTTATAAATTATCCTTTTTCTTTTCCCCACAGCTAGATGTCTATCGTACGGTTCCTCCAATAGGATTTGTAGAGGCAATCTTTGTGATTACAGAATTTATTAACGTAACTTAATTTTCTCTGTATAGATTACCAAGGTTTTGATTCCCAGTTCCTTTTTGGTATGTCATTTCTTCATTGATGTCTTCGAGACCAACCTACAATCAGATATGTACTATAACACCATTAATCTATTGGGGTAGACAAAGTGGACAAAGCACTTGATTTCATTATCTTGGTATGCATATTTTGTCTCTTCTACATCCATACTACTTCTTATACAACTTTTACAGTTTCTCTTACTTTTTACGTTTTCTTCTTTCAAAACTTCAGTCAATTGATCTAGCCATATTTTTTTCGGTTCTCTTTTCCACACCTACTCCTGTCATTTGTTTTGTTACTACTTTTTCATTCATTTGTTGTAAATAATCACACCATCTTCAAGTGCTCTTCTTCATATTACTTAACACACCAGCTTTAATTTTACATTTATTCTTTATCACTTTATTTCGTATTTTGTCACACATTCTCAACCCATGTATTTTTCTCTGTGCAGTCATGTCTAATGCTATTAGGTCAATTTGAATTATTGCAAACTCTCAAATTGTATTTCACTAACTTTTTATGCAGTTTAAAAACCTTGTGAGTTTATTTGTCCTGAGTGAGATACAGACAAAAGTTTAGTTTACTGGGGACACAATAAATGAAAGGCAACAAACCTAGATCCATTGAAACTGTGTGTCTAAATTAAATCACCTGTTATTTTTTCGCAAATGATGTATTTATTGATTTCTTGTCATGTATAAATAAAATGAAACAAATAAACTGCCCTACGGTAATCTTTATCAGTCAACTTGTACTCAAAAAGTATGTTAATAAACTAATTTCAGCATTTTATTTTAATGTTTCTGTGTTAAACCTATTTTAAATGTATAATAATATAAATGTCATGTTGAAAGTTTTTTAAGTTCATTGATTATTTTCAATTTGCAGTAAAACACTGTATTTTCATAGTAACGGGAGATTTGGTTGCAAGTGTCGAAGCGTCTGCCTACGACATGAGGTTAAAACTTCAATCTTTAAAGGCATGATAACTCAACAACAAAATTTGTTGGAAACAAATACTTGTAAACTTTTCCAGAGGAATCGTTTTGCGAAACTTCTTTTTCCTTGTTGTAGTATCGGAAAAATGCGCGTGTTTTTGTTTCGAGTTGCTTTAGTTTTAGCAAAAAAGTTAATAGAAAAATTTATAACTTTTACAGCGGTTCGAACAGAAGCAAAGAAACAATCGGAATATTTTTGTTAAAGAAGAAACAATATTCATATTGCTGAAGTAAGTTTGCCAAGTTACTTCTTGAATTCCGAATAACACAAAAACGGTTTAAGAAGCTATAAAGTTATACATGTTATTCCAGGAGCACTTTTTGAAATAAGTACATGCTCTTCCATATACGATATACACCATCTAGCTATTGTTGGAGTAAGCAGAGATGACAGAGCACCAGACTTTCCTATTTCAACACATCCTTAGCCTCATCCACATCTAACCACCATCTTATACAACTCTTATGATTTCTCTGATTTTCTACATTACCTTCTTTCATAATATAATTCACTTGATTTAATCATACTACATATTTGTTTTGTTGATATTTCTTCTTTCATTAATTCTACATGTCCAAACCATCTCAGCGTGCTCTTCTTCGTCTTACTCAAACCATCAGGCTTAAGTTCATATTTATCCCTAATCCCTTCATTCCTTATTCTGTCAAACATTGTCACCCCACGTATTATTCTAAATGCACGCATTTCACAGCATGAAATCGGTTCATTTAAGTAATTTTACATGCTGACTTTCCACTCCCATAAATTAAAGTACTTTTATAGACTATCTTAGCAGATTTTGTTAGTGTCCGGTTTAAATACGAGTAACTATGTTTTAAGGGCCTATTGCCTTTGCTTCCTATCACTATACGACTTTCGATATCCTAAACTTTTCTGTCTTATCGGTTAATCTTGATATTTTTGACGGACGATAAGGGTTATTCTAAATAATCAGCCTCCAAATTTCAAAGCTTTAAGTCTCTTCGAGACCCTGATAGTAGTATATTGACCAAGTAGTAGGTCTCTTGATATCAGGAAAGCGAAATATGAAAAAGGGTTTAAACATATTATTTGTTTTCAATAAAACCGAACGTTTTGTGCGTCAAACCAGTCGAGCGTGAAACCATATTTGGCATCACTTTAACAAGATAAATTCATGGAAAAACAAGCGATGGACCTATTAGGTGAAATCACGCATGGAAAAGTTATTTTCCGAACAACTAGACACGTCAAACATTATTATGTGATACTTGGCGGTGTGTTGTTTGTCTATGAATATGAAAAAGCAATTTTCTTCAAGAATTCAATAATCTTAAATTAAGCTTGGTTTTATATATTCTTGTACGATACGGAAATGTGGACAGTAAAAACTTAAAAACATGCAAAAATTTATGACTGAGATTAAGTATTGATGTCGGATGTTGAGAATCCCGCGGGGCACATATTTAGAACAAATCAAATAAAAACTCTCCGAGTCATAGCAAGGATATCAATTTGAAAGAGAGTATAACTCTCCCGTATCTAGATATTCGCAAAGAATAATATATTATCAGATAGGATAAAAACAACGGACAACATTGGGGTGGAAACAATGTATAGTACAACAGTTCTCTAAATGGAAATGTATGAAATATCTGCTGGTAGTCGTCCATTAATTAAACCAAAAAAACCTT
Source organism: Odontocerum albicorne (assembly GCA_949825065.1). Classification (NCBI taxonomy): domain Eukaryota; kingdom Metazoa; phylum Arthropoda; class Insecta; order Trichoptera; family Odontoceridae; genus Odontocerum; species Odontocerum albicorne. The sequence continues at coordinate 15,996,607 of OX463859.1, forward strand.
ATCTGAATGTGCATAATTGTACCAAAATATTGCCATGCAGGCCTTGAATATTTCCCATAAGCCCATACGGCACTGAAATATGGTCAATAAAACCCCAAGAACGTGCAACAATTAATTTTATGAAATGTGGTTTTAGCGTTAGATGCTGAGAATCACGTGAACTGCTAGAAGAATGAACATCTCCATACTCCAGGATATAAACGTGACGGTACGACTGGAGTAGGATCGAAACTCACTGCTTACCATTTTACGTATTAGTGACAGTACTAAACATGAAGAAAAGACAATACTAGTATATTATTGCCTGACAACCTCTTTAACCAGATTGAGACCTTTTTTCTGGTATCATAGGGAATCGAACCAAAACTCCCGGGTGGAAGTCCAGCATCTAGCGCGACCTAATAGGCCACCGTGCTGGTCAAAAGTAGCCTGGGTAATTATTATTGACGTCCCGAATTTAAATATATGTTGGTGCTAGGCGTAATTCTTGTTGAATATATGCAGTTAGCGCAGTCTTAATGAGAAAAATCTGTGTTTTTATAAAGCAATGTATGTCATAAGTTTATTAATTTTAATTACGAAATTTTCATTATTTTTTAGTTTAACATAAATTAAATAAGTTTTGAGCAAATTTTTAAAATTATTTTATAAAATAAATGAGAACAATTCATCGAAATAATTGGAATGGGGAAGAGTTCGATTTCAAAGCAGAAAAATATGTAGAACAGAAGAAGCATCACCACTATGACGAAAATGCGTCTAGTTAAGTATGTTGTCTTCGTAATATGTATGTACGGTGCGGTGACATAGACTCTGAGCAATCAAGAGACGAAGAATAGGTGTATTTTAAGTGTAGTGCTAGAAAAGGTTGTTATGAAAACAATGAATGGCAAGGCAAATTTTTAACTACATTCTCGAAGAACTGCGAGTCACCGACAGATTGTCTATAATATACAAACGACGGGTCCTACGATTCTTTGGACACATTGTCTGTTACCAATGAAACAATTTAGAGAGGCTTGTGACCACTGAAAACGTGAGTAAAAAGCAGAAAAGGAAAAGCCCCAATACATTGTGAGTGACGTAACAGTGAGTGACGTAACAGTACTACCCTAAACTGTTGCTGTTCGAACTGCGGAGAGCATAAATGGATGGAAGCGAGTCGTCACGTGATATAAGGGGAGGCACATGGCTCAGTCATGAATTACACGGCAATATGATGATTGAAAGAAAAAAGCCTGTTCAGACAAAAAAGATAATAACAGGGCAACTTCGAAAGCCCCGTTCTGAGAACATACTATCTTCAACAGGGGTTTTACTCAGGATTCGAATCCCCTTTTATTGACGAATTCAAAATATAACAAAAAATAGGTTGAGTATAAATATATGAAGGTGGTGAGTGCGGCTATTAGATAAAAAAAACTTTCCCGCATCTTTTTGTGCTTAGAAAACCCCATTTGGCAAGAAATATTATCAAGTGAAGATGACCTACAAACAAACCATTATAGATTTTTAGATTTGTGATAAAAACGCATTCGGTTTTAGGTGTATTGTAATGTAAGTGTTTAGTGTTCATATATAATCATACATTTTAATAATACTTCCCCCAAAAGGATGTCTTCAAGTGCTTGCTAAAGCTGCACACGCCACTCATATCTCTACTGCCCCGTATCAGAATATTTTGTTATATGAAAACCAGACTGAAGTCCATTTGTAATAAAATTAGGCACCAACGGGAATCAAATCTGCAACCTCCAAGCTAGAATACAGGCTCTCAAAGTAGGTCATAGAGGCAATGGATTGTATTTTTTTACGTTGTAAAAGATCCATCTTATTGAAATATTTCTTGAGAGAACGAAGTTTGTTAAAAAGTTAAGATCATCAATTTATTAAATATTACGCAATGAAATCAGACAACTTGAACTTTGACATTCAATATAAAACAGTGGAACGCAAATCAAACAAATTGTTAAAAAAAATATTTCTTCATACTTGGCATACACTCGAAACTTCTTGAAAAACTCTTTTTTCCTGCCTTTTGCAAACAAACCAAAAATATTTATTCTAGTCTCTGTTTGTTCTATCCCCGGCGATAATACTTGAGTCAACAACGATGAAATTCCTGAAAATGTTGAAAAACGAATAACCAAAAAGTGGATTCAGGTAGAGCACTCTTTGAGTGGTATCAAGCAAAAAGGTTGATTAAATATTTAAATTGTTAATTATGTTATTGATGTTTACTCTGTACCTTTCTCTGCGGTGGACGATAATGTCTGTCTGATGATACTTGACGTCGGGGTAGTTTCACAAATATTGCCCTAGACCTTTTGTTGAATGGTACTTTTTGCGCTGAGTGGACGTGGTACGAATTCGAAATGAAAATATCGTTATTTTAATTAAGTTTTATCGAATAATTTAATTAAGGACTTTAGTGTTGTAGATATAAAAACATTTCGCATTTTGTTTATTTGTATATTTATTATACGGTCTTATTACACCATTAATTAAGGAATATGAGAACATATGTAAAAAGGCAACAAATATTAATTAAATTCTCCGTTTATCTGCTATGGTGACGATTTATGTTGATAATTCTTTAATTAATTATCGCCCTCTACATACATACATAACATGACACCGCTTCCTTGCTGTGGTAAGCAGATAGGAGAGGGTGCCAGATTTTCCTATCTTAACACACATAGTTCGTTTCTTCAACATTCATTCACTTTCTCATAGCACTCCTTCGATTTATCTTTCTTCTTATTTTTCCTTATTTTAAAATATCATTCACTTGATCCAATCATATATTTCTTGGTTTATTTGTTCCACGTGCACTTGATCCAATCATATTTTCATCCATATTTGCACTTTTTCTTTGTTCATCTTTCTTCATTTATTCGTTCCACGTGCCCATACCATCATCATTCTCTCATAGTTTCCAAAACGGTTATTTTATATGGATTCCTAGTCATTGTCAATTTCTGTTGCTTACTTCATAGGACGCCTGTCTTACAAAGTGGGGAATTCCCGTTGGATCTATTTTCATATTTTTGTTAAAAGGGCTTTCTACTTTTCTGGTTGGTTGAAAGAGATTATCACGTGTCTTTAAATTCGCCTGATTGTGCTGCATTCAACTAAACAGTTATATTATAAAATACTCGTATTATAATTGATATTCCTGAAACTGAAAAAGTGAATTGGTTAGCTAAATTTTCTGCAAAATGTGGAATTTTTTTTACAATATATTTACAAGTATCATACTCGCATCTTTTAAAATCTCTTATGGTGGTTGGTAATGCATTTTATAACTTAGGTCCACAAAACGGATCTCTCCGAAAACGGTAGGCATGTGTGATTTCAGTTTTTGTTTTCAAACTAAAGTTTCTTCCTATTGTGTCGTAAATGCTTGTTTTAACGATGCAATCTCATCTGAATGCATACAAAAGAAGATTTTTGTCTAGCTGTTGACATAACTTCCATATGTCGGGAGATCAAAACAATATTCTTACTTCGATAATCTATTGAAAATTTCAATTATCTAAATTAACAATTTATAATTGCACGGTGACTTTGATGTGATGTCACAAATACTCATAGTGTGGGTGCATTGCCTATAAAAAAATCTACCTCATCTTTATTAAACGAATAAAAATTTTAACTAAATTTAACAAAGAATGTGATAGCGTGTAATTTGTGTTCGTCGTACAAATGTAGACAGAATGTAGTTGTTCACTTTGGTTCCGGCTTCCAACTTCACGAAAAAAAAGAGGAAAACTGTGTATCTTTTGCAGCAAAACTTCCAAAGAGTTTGCAGTGTCCTCATTTCATTTCTGCATGTTACTTTGTTACACATTAAAACTTCAGCTGCATTTCAGCTGGATGCATTTTTACCGCCTCAAAATGGGGGTTAATGTTTTAAACCCGACGATTGTGTTTTTAGGAGCGAAATGTTTCAAAAATAATCAAATTCAATTTGAAACATTTTTCAGGTAATTGTTCGTATTAAACAAACGTGTTAGTTAAGTTTATATATATTTTATTTAAGATTAATGTTATATACAGAATTTAACGTCAAACGTTTGAGAAATAATTGTTAAGTTTTGTATTTTTTTATCTCAATTTATAGAATGAATTAAATTTGAAACGTTTAAAAAATAATGGTTTTTATTTAATGAAATTGTTGACATAAATACATCACTTGATGTCTGTAAATATGTTGAATTTTCGATGTGTTTTTTTTTGTATTGGAGTGCATTGATTGCAAGCATATTTTTATTATTTTCTTATATTATATTTTTCTTTCTTTTTGTATATTGATCAGACTTGAGTTTTTATTCTTTGGTATACATGAATACTTCATTTCGACATTTATTGTATTACGATTTTTGTAAATGTTTTTAATTTTTGTGACAAGTATTCATGCGCACTCAAAATTCTAATTTGAAAATTACTTTTGTTACCTTTTTTAATGGTTGATAAATGAAAGACCATATTGTTATAATATAAAAATTTTATGAAATAAAAATGTGTACACTGTAATAACATAATTTTTTTTTTAAATAACATAACGTCATCTCCCTATAGCGGTAGGAAGAAAAGAGTCTGCTTTTTAATCAGTGCTATATAAATTTTCATTATACTAATATAGTTATTTATTTAAAATTCATTGTAAAAACAATCTGGCGGATATATTGGCAGGTTGTAATCTCTTCCAACGATCCAGACAAAGTAAATAAAGGAATTGTTATTTGTTAAGTCAAACACTGTTCATTCCACTTTGTATAACAGTATAATCCTACGAGTTTCAAGGTTTTTACCTGATCAGTAGGGGGGCGCAAACAAGTCTTGTTGATGCTTCCCTGATGATTAGGTGAAAACGTTGAAACCGGTAAACCTATATTGTTTTGTAAAGTGGTATAAACATTGTGTGACTGAATCAATTACAATGTCTTTAAACCTTTACAGTATTTTGTCTTAACTATAAATTATCTATAAATAAAGGAACTTACGTGGTCGCTTAAAATATACAAATGATTTTTACCCTTTATAAAATGTATGAACAATATACAAAGTTAAAGTGAGATATCATTTATCAAAGGAAAATGAAGGGATGGCGTAGAGTTAAGAAAAATTTAAGAGTTTTACGTGTATGCCAAAGCCGGAACAACTGACCAAACGTAGCATTTGACTTACCGTTGTCGAAGTTTCAAGTTTAGATTATCATATTTGATCTTGTCAGTATTACACATTAGCCTCACCAATAAATAAATAATTTACTAAATAAAAACACACGATATCATGTCAGCCTCTTTTTTAAATATACTACAGCTGTGTGGAAACGTTTACTTTTTTCATTTTTCCCAGCAGATAAAATACACAACCCCTAGAACTGAATGTAAAGCTCGAGCCTGGGGGGTACAAATAAATATATTGAAAACTCACGGATGAACAACTTTCCATGGAATTAAAAATAAAATGAGAGCGCTCGAGAACTTTGCACGAGGTCGGACGACGATTGGACTGATTATCGGCATTTTATTGTGTTCATTTTTAACTACTCACAGGTATTTTAAACACTCGAATATGTTTTCAAAAAATTAAAGTTCTACTATTATCATCATCATAGTTATTACGCCAATGGGGCAGTCAGAGAGAATATATATTTTTTTCATTATATCCAACCACACATATTTCGCTTATGTCGATTATATGCACCTCGTTGTGGATGTTATTCATTCTATACACCTCGTCATAGATCAAATATTATAAATACTTTTGAAAAATCCTTTATTTGGGAATCGAACTTGAAACCATCGAGTCAGAGTCAAGCAGTGTTTCAACTAGGCCAGCGATACCCACTTTTTTTTCAATGTTGGACCCATTAACATCTGCTTCAATTGCTCTATGCAAATTCTTAATTGAATACGTATTTCATAAATTTAGTTAATACTATTTCTCTGTTTTTTTTTATGAATAGATATGACCGAAGTCAAAGGTATCCTTATATCCCCGAATACTGGGTGAAAAAAATGCCTGTGCTATTCGAGGAAAGTAACACGGCGCGGGGATCGAACTGACGACCTTCCGCACGGAAGTCCAATGCGTTACCGCGCGGCCTTGCACCAATGAACATAGATGTTTTTTTGTAAAAGCTAATAAATACGAGTATTAGGAACATATCCAAATATATAGTATTGTGTTAAACTTAAGTTGTACACAGTACGACCGATCGATTTATTGCTTTTTTGCAATCTCTTACAACTAACCATACAGATGGTAATAAGGTCTTAAGTAAAAACCAGACGGAATCTTTTTTTTTTTTTTTTTAAATTGACGAAAATCGAACACGTATCCCTAGTTTGGACACTGGCGTGTTACTTACTCATACTAGGCCTCGAATGTTGTATTGATATATGTTTGTATTTATTGTTGAGTCTAAACCTATCTAGTGTTCTACGAATAAGAAAAGAATTGTAAGATGCTCAGTTTACGAATGAAAATTTCGTTCCATATTTGGTAAAAGGGAAACTTCCTTTTTTTATTTTTTTTATTGCTTCAAAATGAAAAACTTTTGCCTAATCTCAGTCATAACTTTGAAGAATTTTATTTTAACCAGGCAGCGGAAAACGCACGACAAAAGAAATTCTTCTAAAGGGCGGTGGTGGGTAGGTTGAAAAAAATTCGAAACATCTGGGGGATGAAAAACAAAAGGAATATAAATAATGTTCTCGCAGGCAGAGAGCTGGAAAATTCAAGGATAAATGGTGCATAAAGGGTACACAGTAGAGTTTGGAGTGGCCAAATATAAGAAAATAGGACTGACAGAGGAAAAGGATGTGGGTAAGTAGATCTCTAGTGAGATTGGCTTTTCTTTTGGGTCACATCCAACTGCATTATTTTCTCCTTTTATTTTCCTATAAGTCCCTTTAATAAAAGGGTTCCAGTCGTGTGGGCTTTTTGTTTTTGGATAAGTTTATTTTAGGGCGAGATGTATATTTAAACAATTATGTTAGTTTCTTGTCAGAAACAAACAATGAACATTTTGTGCCCTGTAATTGTTGTATTGTATTTTATTTTTTTATTCAGTACAACTTGGAGAGCTTATAATCATATGCCAATTTCTTTCAACCAACAAGAATTCCAGTCTGGTTAACAATTAGGGCCTATAAAAATATCTTTCTGGTTGGTTGGAAGAGATTGCCACATGGCAATAAACTCGCCAGGTTTAAAACAAATCAGGCGTAATACCTTTATTTAAATCTGGGTTGTAGCGACAATTTAATTCGAAACTTTCAGGCTGGAAGATGGACGTCTTATCAACTAGGCATCGGACGTTATCATTATTTAATGTTTTTGTGTTTTTTTTTTCTTTATTTACACAAAAATAATTTACAGAAGTAAATTTTTTTCTTTTTGAGTATCAATTAATTTTTGAAATTTTTTTATAAGAGCGCTTTTCCTAATTATTTTGTCACACTGACCGAAGACGTTGGCTGGTGAATTTGGTTTTGAAATTTTCTATAGATTAGAAAGGCAAGGCCTCTTAGAATATGGTTAAGTGTTGTTTTAGTAAGCCCCATTGAATTCTTTATTGTTTTTATTAATAAGTGAACATGAAAATTAGTGATAGCATTTGTGGCACCAATGCTACCGCTAATCGGCAGTAATCTAGCAAATAGCAGATTTGTTAAATTTTTTTCAATGGATCATTTTATATATCGCCGTTTAGAGAGCAAACGCTTCTCAAGGGCGGTCAAACTACGGACTAAAATTTGTATTAAACAAATTTCCTAATATTACATTTATCACGTTTGGCAGCTATAACGGCGCCTGAGCGAAGTAAATTTAACATTTTCTATATATACCATACACTCTTGCGGAATTATTAATACATGGTGATCTCCTGTAATCTATCAGAAAGATGTTTTTGAGGCTTTAAGTAAAAAACAGATTAAAATCTTTTTTTATTTTAAATGTTGAGTTCCAGCGGGATTCGAACCCGCAACTACGGTTTAGAATACGGGTGTCTTACCAACTTTGCCACTAGGCCTCTGAGGTAATTATTGATATCCCGGTTTTAAACTTACACTTTATGTATTGAGTAGTGATTTTAATAACATTTTATAAACACATCACTTTTGCTTAGATACATTCGTATATCATTCAGTCTACCTTAACTAGCATCCCACAGTCGATTTTCGGTTGACCGACTAAGTGTTAATTTTAGATACACATCTGAATTAATAGTTGGTTTTAATTCTTACGTCGCTAGACTGCAGCAGATTTAACCTAATGGCTGACTTTGATCTCTTTGCTGTCAAAACATTCGGTTAAATCTGTTGAGATTTAGTTGTACGTTTGCTGAAGTACAACGGCGTGTATACGTATACAATAAACCTCAAGACAGTCTCGAGTCTCCCATCCAAGATGGTTAACAATCGAACTTGACCATGAGGTATTTATTCCTTATTGACTTATGTTATGAAGAATACTAAAAAAAACAAAGAATATCCCAAAAAACCTTCACCATCCTCATTTAAAAAATTTCATCACAATAACTTCTTTATCCTACCTAAACATTATATCTTTAAAATTTTCTTATATCTTTTCCCGAAGCTTTTCGCAGTAAAATAACCATTTTAAGTTTTCGCTTCTCCTAAAGTCATTCATCATTTGAGGGCGAGAGACGGAAAAAAAATCGATATTTCTACATTGAACAACGCCATTTTTGCACCATCTCTCCTCCCCTTTCGACCGTTGCCAGTTGCCCTATATTTTCAGTTTTTTTCACCCCCTTAGTTGGCGCATTGCCAACGCCACTTTTCGCGTCATCCAACTTGGGTCGGAGATGGGATAACCTTGCTGTTCCATATTTCGGATAATATTTTATGATTATGCTATTTTTTGTTAAACAATGAC
>OX463859.1:16005725-16061679 GCA_949825065.1 Odontocerum albicorne
AAAAACACAATTAACCAAGAGATGAGCAGGATATATGGCCGATTAATGGCCAATCATTGGAAGTACCATTATGAGTATCTTCAATAGTCTCAAAGGGGAACTAAATGTCTTAAAAGCGATCTCAAATCTGTTAGATGGACGATATATAATACTTAAAATTGAATAAATACCGTAGTAACGTGGAAAGACGCTGAACATTGTGAGCGTCTTTCCGATCTTGGGCTTGCGCTACGCTCAAACAGAGATTGTTTATTGGCCTTTCCAGTTTACCGTTGTTTTTTTTTACATCGTCCTTTTCTGTCCATGCAGTGAAGCTCTGGAATCAGTTACAAATCAATGTCTGGAATCAGTTACAATCAGTTACAAACCAATGTTAGAACCGCTCCATCCTTGGCATGCCTTCAGAAGTGACTGAAAAAACTGAATGTGTTTCATTCCTAATTTTTTTTCATTTCCTCTCCCCTATCCCTTCATTTTCCTTTGATTGATGGCATTTCACTTTATACGAAAAGTAATGTTCGGGTGATTGTCCTTTGTGGGGGTTGTGAGCATATGTTCACGTATGTGTTTATGGATTTCATGGGAATGGATAGTTACATTAATGTTTTTTGCGACCATGTAACTTGCTTAATTTACTTTTGTCTGGTTGGTTGTAAGAGATTTTTACCAGGCAATAAGCTCGCCAGATTGTATTTGACATAAAGTGTTAAATAAATAAATATTTGTTTAAAAGTGAATATTGACCATACTTATACCGTAAGTACACTGTACCGTAGATGAAATATATATATATTTGTATAATCGTGCATCACTTATCCGTTATATAATATATTGTATTCGTTTTATATCTTTATTTGTGTTAAATTAAAATTTGTAATTAAACGTTGAAAAGAAAAACAAATAAATAATAATATGTTTTGTCTTAATTTCAGGTAAGCTCGCAGAGTAAATTTATCACTCTTTCAAGATTGAGGTGAATATCATTTTAACATATGTTACATACTCGTACACAATCGTACTGGATCACAAGGGATGGCCTATCTTATTTAAGGATTGATCGTCTACATTGCCATTGAAATCAAACTAGTGTAACTATATGTGTAATGAGAAAAATGTTCTAACTATATTAATACATACACACTACAAAAAATACAATACATATTATATTGAAATATTAATGACTTTCTTTTGGTTCAACTTTTGAAGCCACCTAGTGGCACGTGTACCATACGTTGCCGACAGCTGAATTAGGTTATGGAGTTTATCGTGTGATCATTGATATTCCAAGAGTTAGGTCAATAATCTAGGTAATGAAAAATTTATTTTTTATATAAACCACAATATGTTATAACATTAAAAATGTGAAAAGTTAGGTGACAGTACGAGTATAAGTAAATAAAAGCGTAAACCCATAATTTTGTGGATATACATGAGTATCAAAACTTCAATAGGCAAGGCCTATATCAAAGCGGTGTCACTACTAAGTCACGATTTTCATTTTAAAACCGAATACGTTACCATCATATATCGGAAAATCTATAAAGGTTATTTTGAATCTCGTATTCTCTTGGAAAATTTTCTGCAGTTTTCTTACCATATACTCGTATAATGTTTTTTTTAACATATGCCTGAAAGTTTTCATCAAATCACCGCAGTCACCACCTTTCTATCCTGACATTCAATTTGATTTTTTGTAATATTTTTAGTTTGTCAATAATATTACATTCAAATTTAGAGCTAGAGAGCACTTAAAAAGGCTCTTTTTTAATATTTTCCGACGTGTAAATCATTTGATATATTTTTCCTAAATATTTAAACAGACTAAATGTGTCACACTCTTACAAATCACAAGTTATAACATACACATTTCCATATGCATCATAAACGTGTCACACTCTTACAAATCACAAGTTATAACATACACATTTCCATATGCATCATAAATGTGCCACACTTTACAAATCACAAGTTATAACATACACATTTCCATATGCATCATAATCTCAATAATTACATCACCAATATCTCCAAATATCTTCAATATTCGCATCAGTGTATCTAAATATATACTTTATATTTTGAATATGAAAATTTACAAACTTTAACAAGTATCCCTGTAGCGTATTGACACACAGTGACATTTCAAAAATTCAATAAGTCCTCCTGAATGAAAGGGACCCTTTTCAATAAAATTCAGACATTATCGAATGGGAAATTTGTCGTTCGGAGCGTATAATGGAATTCCTGAAATTCTTCAGTGATTACTTTTCAGAGCTCAAAGGGTGATTAGCGTTTGTAATAAAAGTTTTTTTGAACGACAAGAGGGGGATGATTCATTCCCCTCGTTTCAAAAGCGGATATTCGATTTTATATACGAGTATATGCATAGGTATAAACTTATTAAATTTGAATTGAATATAAATGTTACTTGTTAAAATTATTTTGGTTACTCAAAATATTTGAAAAAAAAATTTTTTTTTTGTGGAAGAACTTTTTTATGAGGTTATTTCACTGACAATAAATTAATACATATTATATGGTTCCTTTTAGAGACTGGCTTTATTTCTTCAAGAGTGATAAAAGTAACATAAATTTGGTGATTTTTTTAGACACAATGCGGATCGGAAGAAGATTCAGTGTGTTAAGGTGAAAAAAGGATCCTTGAGATGTCTCAGGCACATTAATAGAATAAATGAGGAAATATTTCCAAAAGTTTTGGAAGGTTTAGAAAAACGTAATTAAAAAAATCGTATCCATGATGAAGTGTATGTACGGACAAGATAGCACGAGGTTGACATATTTTCTCTTTGTCTACCCCAATAAAGACGGCGTGGTGGCGATGATATTTTTTTCCCGTAAAAATGGCTATTGACCCAAATTTGGGTATTCGCAGTCAGTAAGCAATGTTGAGTTGATTAAGTTTATTGCGTAAACAGAATGTGTTCTAGTAGCAAAAACACAGCAAGCTCTCGCTTTTAAACTGATATTGAAATTATACCACGTTAATCAAGAAAGAATATTAGTCTTATACTCGTATATTTATTATGTTAGAAACTTTTTATTGTGATTCTCGCACTCTCATAGAGCACAATAATTTTAAATGAGTATATTGCCAAATCCCTGTTGGAGTAGACAGAGAGAAGTGAGTGCTATACTATCCCATCTCGATACACTTACTTAGCCTCCTCCACAATCAAACGCTTTCTCAAACAACTTCTACGATTTATCTGACTCTAAACCTTTCCTTCTTTCAAAACATCATTCACTTGATCCAACCACAGTTTTCTTGGTCTTCCTCTCACATGATTCAACTCACATTGACCCTATATATTTGTTTTGATAGTCTTTCTTCATTCATTCATTCTACATAGTCAAACCATCTCAGCGTAGTCTTCTTCATCTTTCTCAACACATCAGCTTTAAGTTCAAATTCATACCTTATCATTTAAATCCATATTTTGTCACACATGGTCACCCAGTGTATTCTTCTCAATGCACTCATTTTGAAAAGTAGGACATAATTGATTGCAAGTAAATTGTAGAAAATTAAAAAATGTATCATTAGTTACAACTTACAAAACTTTGACTCTTTTCGTTTTAGTTAAAATTAAAGTAATATTTTTTGCAAAGACTCGACCATGCCAACTTAAGTTTGTTTAAAAAAAATTCAAGTGTATTATTCTATCACTTTTTTTGATATGCTCATCACTTATAAGAAATTTGATTTTATATTTATTTCCATTGTATTCCAATGACTTTTATTCAGTGTTATTTGTTGTGCTCATTACTCGTATGAATTTATTTTCAAATAATGCAAAAATATTTTTTAAGGCTTACATTTGAAAAAAAAACTTTTTGATATACTCGTACAATTGAACATAAAAACCGAACTTTGCATCTCAAATGCAAGAAACCGTTTGATCATTATTAGATCGTGGGGGCCATCCAGTGACGTATTCTAGTGATGTTTCCTCCAAGAGATTTTTTTTTGTTTTATAAAAAAACGAGACATTTTTAAAAACTGCAAAGTCAGCCTTCTTACTGTGTAAGGCTTTGTTCATAAAAAAAATAAAATGTTTTTAATATTTCTTATCACGTTTAATACAAAAGTTCATCGATTCCCATCGGGTGGAGATGGGAGAGACTTGGAAAATTTGAATCAAGGCAGATGTTTTGTTCTCTATCAAATTTCCATAAATTTAAAACTCTTACCAAGTTTCAGAACTTAATTGAAAACATAATTTTCTTTTAAAATAACAGCTCCACGAGTTGTTTCAGACCTCACCGCTTTGGCTCAACTTGCTGAAAGAAAATGCCGAAAGAATATTAGTATTTCGCAATTTTAACGATCACAATGAAAACCATAATAAACTGGTCAAAAATATTTCACCGTAAAATGAAATATTTTGAATTTCAAATTTTAATTGTGTGTTATAAATTGGCAATTTATTATTTCGCGAATTCGTTAAAAAAAATAAAGTAAATAACTTTATTATATAAAATAGTTTCACGACGAAAAAAGGATTTTTTTTGGAAAGTATTTCGTAATTGCTTTATATTCTAAACAAGTTGAATATTTACTGAAAAATCTTATTACTTTAATCAAATTTTGTTGGGATTTATTTTTGACACTGAAAAGAGTTGAGATAATGTTTAAAAAAATTGTTATTTTTTAACTCGGTTTCTTCATAAATCGCTTTGGTTTCTACAAAAGGACCTCACCTCATAAAACACAATTGTTAGAAAGCACGGAAAAGCCATGTTATCAAATATACCTCCGTTTACTAATGGTATACCAACGTCTCTATCAACCAAAAATAAGAGGTTGCCGAAAGTCTTTTATCAATAGGTTGTAAAAGAATCTTACATACTTTGAGCATGTTTCCAGAAAGAGTTATAAAATACTGAAGAAGTTGTTGATCACGGACACAGTTGAGGTAAAATGTCGTACGCGAGTAAGAGGAAAGTGCCCTTTAAGATGAACGGACCGAATATAAAAGTAAACAGGAGCCCCTTTAAACTCTGCATTCAAAATAACTCAGAACCTGGAGAATGGAGAAAAGTGGTGCATTGAGTTCCAAATATAGCAGAGGACTTCGCTATTCAGCATTGAGAATGCAATGAAAAATAAAGTACATAATGACCCAAAAGTCACTAGACTGTTATAAAATGAAATAACTTTTTTATTTCTTAATATTTCACATTTATTCTTTTATAAACAAAAAAACACTTTTTAAAAATAAATTTTATTTAGTTTTGAAAATTACATCCTTTAAGTAACCACCATTTTGCTCTTTACACTGACGGGCTCTTTCTAAGGCGTGAACCATCACCTGTCGTAATGTTTCTTGGCTTATTTATTCAGTTTCTTCACGGATGCTGGCTTTCAATTGCTGAATGGTCCGAGGATTGTTATGGTATACTCTATTTTTCAAATACCCCCAGAGAAAGAATGGTGGAACAGTTAAGTCAGGTGTGCGTGACGGCCACTTGATTTCCGAGTTTCGCGAAATTATCATTCTTCCATAAATTTGTCTTAAGAGTTCAATTGTCGGGCGAGCTGTATGGGTAGTAGCACTATCTTGCTGCCACCATACCTCTGGTGTGTCTTCAACTACACGAAATTCTCTAACATTTCTCGATACCTTTCGCCATTGACGGTTAGTGCGTTTTCTGCCTCATCTTCAAAGAAATAAGGTCCAAGCACTCTTTCCGCATTTACACCACACCAAACCGTTACTTTTACATGGTGCAGACTACGTTGGTGGACTATTCTTGGATTTTCTGTCCCCCGAAATTGCATATTTTGTTAATTAACAAATCCGTTTAGGTGGGAGTGGGCCTCGTCGCCCATAATAAGGTTGTGAATGAAATCAGCTTCTTGCCTTGCCAATTCTTGGATCTGGATAGCATACGTTAATCGTATCCGATAATCTGCTGGCTTCAGTTCCTACACTAGCTGTACTTTATACGGATAGACATTCAACATCCCTTGAATCCTCTGGAGTGAGGTTCGAGACATGCCCAGCTGCTGGGACCGCCTTCGAGTTGACATTGAAGTCTCTTCTTCAATGCTTCGGCGTACACGCTGAATATTGTCCTGTCATCTCTCCGAACGTGGCCTCCCAGCACGTGGTAAATCACTCACATACCCCTGAATTTGAAACCGCCGGACTAAGTTAAGTATTGTTTGTTTATATGCTGGTTTTTTAGCCCTAAAATGACGAGTGTAAGCTCTTTGCGTTAGCACAATTGATCGTTGATTTTCTAGATTAAATTCGATTATTTTAACACGTCTCTCGGTCATGAATTTCTCCATATTTAATTTCCAAGGATTACGTTTTAATAATCTGAAATAAAAAAAAAATTAATTGTTGAAAGTTATTTGAATTTTAAATAGTCTAGTGACTTTTGGGTCACCCTGTACTAGTAGGTATTTATAGCTTGAAGAGCCTCATTGTTTTATCAATTTTTTTTGTATAAAGTAAAACGTGCAAAATTTTCTGCCCTGTGGCAATTTATTCTATTCAACTAGAGATATGTTAAAACGGTCTTAATTGAAAACCGCACTGGAATAATTTATAGTAAAAACTGTTACCTATAGGAATCGAACCCGTCTAAGACAGACTTTTTATGTGGTGTTTTTATACATACATCATAAAACCGATGGACCAGCTTTATCACTGTATGTAATTTACATATATACAACGATCGTTCCTCTTCAGTGTTTCAAGGAAACTGAACTTAAATCGGCCAAATCTTTAACTGTTAGTATCATACTAATATAATCTTCAGAATCGTAAACGAATAAATAACTTATTAATTTGAAAAAAAAATATTTATATTAAATTTTGAGAATCAGGTTTTAACTTGCAACAGCCATCCTCGCAAACTACAAGCCATGTATTTCTACAAACCATAAATCACTCAATCCAATAGAAAACACAGTGCTGTAGTATTTATAAATATCCTCTTACAATTACTTACTAAGTTTCTTCCTCCGATCATCCTAACATCCTCAATCGTCTTACTTAAATATCCTCTTTCGATTACTCAAAGAATATGATAAGATGGTCTTAGCTACATGTTTCACAATCGTGTATCTAAAGTATCGTTTATGGAATGCCTATGGTCTGAAATTTAAAAACCTTGATGAGGACTTTAATCACAGGAAAAGTTTTTTTTAAAGCACTAAATTATCGTTTTTGTTGGCAATAACATACATACAGATTTTGTTATGTGTATGTTTTTTTAAAAGAATTCGACCAGATGGTTTAAACATAATATTTTGTAAGCGTACATCTCGAAAATCGTTTATAACAAAATTTTGAATCTGAGATACAAAACCAATAGGGCATAAAATCACAGGTACAGTTTTTTATGCGACAATTTGAAACACGGTCATTTAAAGTAAACTATCTCTTTTTCTGTTGGCAATATACAAAGTCAAATTACATTTTTCCCGAAGTGCCCATAACGGAATACGACGTGATCGAATCATTTCTGAATGTCAAAAGTGAATTTCGATTTGACTTTCAAATTTAACTTACAAAATCAAGTTTGATGTTACATTTTATCGAAGTTTATTCCGACTGATGTTTATTTTATGTAAATTCAGTATGGCTTCAGTTGAAATGGATTACGAACAATTTACCATTTTTTTTGAATCCCCGAATAAAAGAATTTCTGAATATTTGATGAAAAGATAAAAATTTTGAAAATGGTTTTCATCTTTATAGTTATATTGTTATACTTTCTTGTTTATTAAAAAAATATGTTATTTGCAAATATTTACGGCGAATTTATTAAAACGTAGGTCTTCCACCAGAAGGTTTTGGGTTCGATTCCCGATAGTATTGTACTCGTATTTAAGCTTCGTTATATATAGTACAACAGGGTGGATTTTGGCCAAGTGGAAATTCCTTTCCATTTACCCAGAAATATGTTAAGGAGGTCTTAAGTTAACATCAGACTTTTTTTCCATCTAGGCTATGAAAGTCTTCGTGGCACTCAAAAAAAATGGTCCAAGTCTGGTAAAAAGGTTTGACTAGTAACAATTCTGACGTGCGTTCGATGCGTGTGAGTTACGGGTATGTTGCATCTTACGATAGTATATCCATCAAGTTCGAAGACGAGCTTTAAGTTCCGTGCCAACTCAAGTGGTTCAAAAACCAATTGGCTCGTGTCTCTTGTAGAGTAGGTAGAGATAACAAACTTTTCTATCGAAACACACAACCTTCGTCACCTCCATATTCATACATCTCGACAAGTATAAACTTCTATACTTTACATTTTACCTAAAAAAATCGAATCCATTTGGTTCAGCCACGTTTTCCTCGGTCTTCCTCTTTCACGCACACCTTACACTTCTGACTTGTTTACTCGATTTGTCATTTTTTCGCTATTCATTCTCTTTGCATGGTAAAGAGAATGAATAGCGAAAAAAAAATTAAAAGTTTCATTTGTCATCTTACTTCTAAAATATCCATTTTATCCACGTATCATTTTTTACTTCTTCATTTCCTTTCTTTCAAAAACTGTAAAGTGATTTTTAAATACTACTAATAACCCAGCAATAATGACGCTAGTAAATAAATAACTTAAATATACTTTATTGTTTCATTGTCGTTATTATTTAATCTCTTATAATCATATCACGAATTGACAGCTGTTAAAAAGACATTAAAAAATCGCCGTCGTTGTTGAGCCTTGTAATCGAGATCCCCTTGCCATTTCAACGTCAATTCAGTAAGAAAGCGAATGTGTACCGTGGAGTTTAATTATCTTTTTTCTCATTTTTAAGTGTAAATCCGTTGCACACCAGCAAACTCACCGGCTAAACCAGTGGACTGGATACAATGGCACACCTGAAATGAGACGATCGGCTTACACCGGCATATTTTTATTTTTTTTAAGAATATATATGACCGAAGTCACAAGTATTCTTATACGCCCGAATACTAGGCGGGAAAAAATGCCTGTGTCATTTGAAGGGAGAAGCGCAGCGCGGGGTTCGAACCGACGACCTTCCGCACGGAAGTCCAGTGCGTTACCGTGCAGCTATGTACCTTATTGAAAAAAATAAAGATGTTTTGAATGTAGAATTTCTCGTTTTACTAATACAATAAGCATTTTTGACTTTAATGTGATTTCACAAATCCGAGTATTTCTAGTGTTGGTAGATTGTCTATTTAAAAAAAGAAGAAGTACCAATAATAGTTTTCACATATTCAAAAAAGATTTCAAACGAAAATGCAAAAAAAAATTCATAATATGTTTCAGAATTTATTTATTTTTCCAATATGTCAGCTGTTACTACTTCACTGTGACCGTCGATTAAACGATAAGCAATATTAATGTATGTAAATATATCAATCCTGTTAAAACACATTGGATTAAAATTTCTGCCAATTCTTAAGATAACGGAATTTCCATAGCCATTTGTCCTGTCTTGGATAATAGAATTTGTCTCTCAAACTAATTCTTAGAACGAAAGGCTTTATTTACTGAAATAAAAACTTGTCTTTAGATTAAATCACTTAATATAATTTTTTTCACATTATTGAATAAATTTTGGTTTGAATTCCGAAACAGTTTTTTTAAAGATTATATATTTTTCCATAAAAACCTTTCGTATGAGGTTTTCATTCAAATAAGTTGGGGAAAACTAAACTTAAGTAGTTGTTTCGAATATACAACTGGAAAAATTGTGTTTTTGTTTAGCACTTTATTAAAATATAAATTTTTTTTATTTACTATTGTAAATTTTTATTTATCCTCAGTGAGATACAGGCAAAATCCTTGTTTACTGGGGATACGACAAATGAAAGGCAACAAACCCAAATCCATTAAAATCGTATGTCCAAATTAAATTACCTGTTGTTTTTTCGGTAATTATGTATATTTCTTGTCATGTGTAATAATAAATAAATAAAATAAAATTTGAACAGCTGCTTTGATAAAAATACCGATTTTCCCAGTTTGATGTCCGGGAAAGTCGATAAAGTTTAATTTGAATTAACTTACTTAAATTAAAGTAAAATCACTGACAAAACCATTCATTTTTGGAAACAAAGTTTTTTATTTTCAGGTGTAAATTTTTTTATGAAATCTGGCACCGTATTTTTACCATAAAACTTTTTCGTATCAATAAATAACTGTGAGTTCCGCGCCTATTTGAATGATTCTGAACCCGAAGACTTAATATATAGTAGAGAACTGAACAAAATGCCTCCTAGCCACGTTTTTCAATTTATACGATCATTTATTGGAAAGAGAAACTTTATAAATACTTAAACAAATAAAATCATTTTTGCAAAAAAATATTTGATTCTCTGAAAAATTATTGCTAATATTATTTTATTTTAAATACAGTTTCTGTTTGATGGATCATTCAAGTTTTTAGAACTGTACTCGTCATTTTTTTAAATGTCCTTGTGAGTTTCGCGCCTTCTTAAATGATTCATGCACGAAGACTTAATATAGAGAACTGAACAAAATGCCTCCTAGCCACGCTTTTCAATTTATACGATCATTTATTGGAAAGAGAAACTATAATACTTCAACAAATAAAATCATTTTTACAAAAAAATATTTGATTCTCTGAAAAATAATTGCTAATGTTATTTTATTTAGAATACAGATTCTGTTTGATGGACCATTCAAATTTTTTTAGAGTTGTACTCGTAAATTTTTTAAATATTCTTTTTAATATTATTGAATTTCATATAAAATAACAATTTAAAATTTGTTGTGGAACATAAATAATAATAATAAATTGACAATCTGAATAGCGCCGTTTAGCAAACAAACTCTCCTCAAGGGCACTCCCCAACTCAGAATTTAAACCCACTATTGTTGACAAAATGGTTCTTCATATATTCCCTGTATTGGTGGAGCGTATCTCGGCCAGGGGGGTGTTATGAGATGAGCCCAGCCCTTTTCATAGTTTCTCTCTTAAATGTATTTTCTGCTATTTATCTTGAGATATTTATGCGATTCCGGAATGTATTTTTTTATGTATGTATTATGTAGCTATCAATAAACCTATATTTATTTATTTATATAATGAACAATTTCTCATCTATGATAAATTATCATTCAAACTGAAGACAAAAAACTCATACGTTGTAATCTTAGTTTCTGTGTTTAAAATAACTATCCACAACATCCTTTTATCTCTTTGTGGAATATCGAGATGAATATGTGGGGTTGTAGAGTAAATTCTCCGTTTATGTCCCCCCCACAATTGCGCCATATACTTGGATTTTTCAATTAAGTTTAATCAGTTATATAATTAGCCATTTCATATAAACCTTATGTTAGTTTTTGATGTTTTTTTGCTATTAAATCTTTTTAGATAAAACATGTATAGTAAAATTTAATTAAAAAATACTCGGAATTATTTTTCTTCTTTTTCATCGCGTGCTAAATGCTGAGCAACGTGGTCCTCGACTATCTCTGTAATTTGATGCACCATCTGTTTTCAATTATCCAGGTTCTGGACTGCCTTGAAAACAGAATTTAAAGAGGATCCTGATTACTCATTTATTTGTATTATTCATCGTATAGAGTACCTTTCTCTTGTTTAGTTTCCCTCAAGTGTTCCCACGATTACCAGTTTCTTCAGGCTTTCATTCTCTTCTGGCATCTGGCTGAACATATTTATAATACAAGTATATTCGTGAGTGAGATTTCGAAAAATAGGAAGCTCTATGAGTCGTTGCTGTACTTCGTAGTTGAGACTCCCCTTGCCATTTTAACGTAAATTCAGTAGGAACTCAAAGGTGTGCCATGGAGTTTTTTTGATTATTTTTAAGTAAGTAAGCCGTTGGGCACCAGCAAACTCATCGGCCACACCGTTGCACTGAATCTGATGGCACACTAAAGTGGGACGATTGGAGCACACCGGTATGTAATTTTTAAGATATGACGGAAGTCATATATTTATAAATTCTTATACCCCGAATACATGGCAGTAAAAAAAAATCCTGTGTCATTCAAAAGAAGTAGCACAGCACGGTTTTTGAACTGGCGTCTTTACGCACCAAAGTTCAGTACGTTCCCGCACGGCCATGGACCTTATACTTTATAAGTGCGTGTATGGATGAGCTAAAATAAGTATGGCGTGATTGAAAATTTTGGCGCTCTGTCGTCTCTGCCTATCAGAAAGAGAAATAGTACGCAACAGGAAAATAGTATGTGTGTACTTAATAAATAACATGTGATTTTTGCGTCGTGCGTAACAGCCAAAAGTGTTGATTGTGATTTTGATCACGTTATGAAACGTGATTAGAATAAAAATAATTAGACAAAATGTAGAATTTCACAGAAGAAAGATAAAGGCATACTTTAATTATTAATTGAATTGAAAACTTTGCTAACCCATTAACGTTGAAGGTACTTGAATTGTACTTTTAACAAGTTTTTGACGTCGACCCTTCTATGAGTAAACTCAATGGATTTTCTTTTATTTTGAACAGAATTTACCTCTTATTCGATACTTGAAATATTTTTGAATAAAATGCTTAATTCACTCATAATAATCACTCTTTTTGTATTTAATGACAAGATACATTTAGTAAATTCAGCAAGAGTAGTGTATTCAATCCACAAATCACATCAAAATCCTTACTCCGATGGAGTGGTGTCACAGGGTAGTTTTCCTGTATTCGAAGTTTTCTGTGAAATTATTGGCAACTCACTAGGCTATTGAAGTTAACATTTTATGCCACCCTTCGATATAAAAGTTTTTTTTAATAATAAGAAAACAGTTGTTACAAATGTCACAAATGCAATTTTCATTAAGGTTCTATTACTAAGCTGATTTCGAAGATATCTTTGAGAATCACTGTGTTAGAGAAATCTTGTTCTGTTTGCAGGTGTGAAAGCTAAATGAACACATTCATAGATGTTGTATGCAAATTCTACGTGATTAATGAGTGTTTTGTTTCGAGATAACTATTTTGTTTGCTTAATGAAATACATTTTTCTCCATTTTCTCTTTTGTACTTCAATGTTTCTGGTGTGCTGCTCTTAGAATCGTAAAATTATGTTCAAGTTAAGAAAATGACACAATTGGATCGATCAATATTATATATGGGGGATATTTTAATTGTAGATGTGATTTAAGTTCACGAGGGTCCTTCTCCAGTGTTTGAACGAATTGAAATAACCTTATCAAAGTTTTCAGCTTTAACTAAGTGGAACTTAAATTTAAAATATTTAATAATGAATTCCTTTTTTAATTCAAATATAAAAAAAAAATATTACTGTTTAATCCATTTGAATATATATATATTATATTTAACAAACGTTGATTAAACAGTGTGCTAATTTTAATTATATTTAAATATGAATTTCCACAGATTTAATGCTAAAACTCCAGAAATATAATACCTTCGTTATTCACTAAATGTTAACATTAATCCCTACGACACGCGTTTCGACCTCCCGTCTCAAGGCTCTCTTTAATATTGTCTGGAGTGAGCTTTGAGATAGAAAGTATGAACACATGTTGCGGGGATTTAAGTAATTAGGAGAGTTACAAAGAAATGTATTATTTAACACAAATAAAAGACTCGTGAAATATATCCACATAAATTTTATCACGATTCCACAAACATTTATTTCAGAGATTATAAACTAATCAAGAAATAAAACAATGTTTTTAATCCTTCCAGGGTACATGTATCATAAATTGAACAAACATATTCCATGACGAAACTTTGTTGTTTTCGAAAAACACGTAAAATCCATAAATGTAATCTGTTTATACGTTTTGCCACGGCTTGAAATTAAATTATTTCCCACATTCACGTATTTGCGGTCTGTGGAAAACGTAAAAACCCTTTACTTGTTCCGTCTTCATACGTATTTTTCTCATTTTCAATTTATTTAGAATTTGATTATATCAGAAAGCGGTGAAAGGGCAGGTAGACGGTTGCGAATTATAAAATTATTCATTAAAATATTGAATTTTTTTGCACTGAAATTTTACGATTTGACTGTAAGCAAAGTAAATAAGCTTATTCGTATGCATTCTGAAATGTTTCAATGATTTTGTGGGAAAATACATACGAATATGATATAATTATTTTTACATTATAGAAAAGTTAGTAAAATGGGAACTTTAAATAGTAATATGTGAAAACATGAGAACTTTTAAGAAAATTTTGACTTAAAACTAAAACAAAATATGAAATTTAATTTAAACATTTGAGTAAATGAGAACTCAAAACTAGAACATTTGAAAATACGGGAATTTAAAATTGGAACATGTGAAAACATGAACACTAGAACTTTAGAGAAAATTAAGGCTTAAGATAAGAACAAAATAGGAAATTGAATTTGAACATAAGAAAAATGAGAACTTAAAATAAGAAAAATTGAGAAAATGAGAATTTAATGAAAAGTTCATGAATATCTGAGTCTGAAAACGTTTTTTGCCGTTTCTTTATCATAACGATAAGTAGATTTTTAATCTTTTTACATAATTTTTATTATTCATATTTTAACTTTGTTAACCATATAACACCTGAAATAATATTATTGCGTGCTTTGGGGGAGTATTTTTTATTGTTAAGCAAAACATTTAAAATATTAGACAACGTTGAACCAAATGCCTCGTCTCGAAAAAAAATATAATTTAATGAAAAGTTCATGAATATCTGAGTCTGAAAACGTTTTTGTCCGTTTCTTTATCATAACGATAAGTAGATTTTTAATCTTTTTATTATTCATCTTTTAACTTTGCTAACCATATAACACCTGAAATAATATTATTGCGTGCTTTGGGGAGTATTTTTTTAATTGTTAAGCAAAACATTTAAAATATTAGACAACGTTGAGCCAAATGCCTCGTCTCGAAAATATTAGACAACGTTGAACCAAATGCCTCGTCTCGAAAAAAAAATATATTAATTGATATTTCTGCGAGTGGAAATTTTAATTCAAACCTTTTTGTAATAAAATTACTCTTGACTTTAAGCTACTTTAAATAAAAACCTTTCTGAGAAGTTTGAAAACAAGTGCACTAAGCAAAGAGTCCGTCAGGTATATTTAAAGGCAACTTAAAAAAAATATTGAGCATAAATGAGAAAGTTTCACTTTTTAGCATTTTTCTATAAAAGGTTTTGCCTTTAACATTGTTGAATCTGTATTTGAATACTTACCAAAAAAATGGCTTTACTATTTCACGTAATACAATTTACTTCTTTGTATTTTTATTTAAAAGTTTTTTTTTAAATCTTTTCAAACGGAATATTGTTCATATGTTATTTTGATAAATACTTAAAATATCTGAAAGTATCGTATTGTATTACTTTCTCGTTGTATACAAAACCGTAAGACGGATTTTTGTTATAGAACAATCTTTTTCAACATCCAGAAATATGTTCAAAATGCCTTAAAGTGAAAATTTAATTAAAATGCTTTTTATATTAAATTACAATAGTTACAGAGTGAATTGATGACGTTACCCTCACGTTGAAAGACAGGTGTCTTGCCGACTGAACAACGGAGATTATATTACATGATAAAACCGAATAAATATTTTGTTGCGTATTTCACATATAAAACATAAAAAAAATAGTTTTTTAGAACCAGAGAAAATCGAGTTTTAACATGCAAAGGACCAATAAAAGACGGCCGCCACTTTTTACGAGTGTTTAAAATATTTAGTCATTCATAAAGCTTACACATACTCCTGGAAAGTCCTTTTCCGAGAGACATTGCCAAAGTTTGTACTTTGCCTGATAATTTCGGAACAAGGCAATGCTCTCTGATTCCAGATGACGTCATAGCCAGGATCTGTTACGTAAAAGGCCTACGTTGCCTTACGTAATAAGGAACTCGAGAAAATTTAACGTGAAACGCTTTCTGCGGGAGTGTCAGTTGAAGGAGGTGAGTTATTGGTATACTTTAAATTTTCTGGAGTCCTGATACTCAATTTCCCTCTTTCTGCATAATTTAAGAAATTTTTAGTAGCAAATAATTAAAGATTAAATATGCAAATTTATTTATTCAATGTGTATTAACACTCGTCGGTGTGAACGTGAAACGTATTCTTGGTAAAAACGGATACTTACAAAACTAGTCTCAGAACATGTTATAACACTCGTAAAGGTTGGTATCATTAAGACAAATAATAACTTACAAAAAGTGGTCATGATTCCTTGAAATGTCGAAGTCGATAGACACAATTAAATATTTGTTATTGTATTTTACTGCATACTGTTTTTAATTTAAACAAATAATAAATGAATAAAACACACAAACAAATATAAATATAATTAATTTATTCGTATAGTACCCCTCAACATATCCGAAAGAATAATGCAAACATGTTGAAAAGTGTGGCCTGAAAGCCATATTATTTTCAGCCCCAGCAATCGAGCTTTAAGTTTAAAAACCTCTAGATAAGGAAGGTAGTTCACATTTAACCATCGTACATACAACAGAACGTGCACATGTAACAACATTCGCACACGTCTTGTGCGTGCGAATATTGTAACCAGACGAACTCTTATATCAAACTGGAGCCTTTTTTAATATACTTTTAGTTACCATCGCGTTATCGAATCCAATACCCCCGGGTAAAATACCAGCGCGTTATAAACTAGATCGTAAAGGACAAATTTATATATATATATTTATTTTTTTTAAACCATAGGGAATCGAATTCAATATCTCCGGATGAAGATTTGTGACTCGCTGACCAGATAGTGCCGATACGTCAAAAAATGAGAAGAATCTTATTTGTTTTCATATTCATTTCAATGGGAAAGAGGTTTTTTTTTAATAATACCATGCTTTCATAATAATACGGCTTGATGGTAAATGCCGCTCACTACGGTAGGTTTATATATATGTTCGGGAGCACAGAAGGTTTCAGCGAAATTAATATCCACACAGAGTAAAAGATGTTCACACATTCATATTGAATGCGAAGTTTTACCGCCGGATTGCGGTAGGCCTCTGAAACTAGGGTGAATATTTTTTTTTTTTTCGATGAAAACGCAAACATTTTACCTAATCTAATATACTCGTGTATTTGTTTTATTTACATGACAAGTACACACACATTGAGCAAAAACAAGACACGTGAAAACAATTTTATATTTTAAATTGACATTCTAAAATAACATGGATCTGGGTTTATGGCCTGTAATTTTAAGTGATCCCAGTAAACTAAGTCTTTGCTTGGGTATTATTGAGTACATAAGGTGCATGACCACGCAGTGACGCGCTAGATCTCCATGCGGGATGTTACTGGTTCGAATTTCGCGCTGTGCTAAACCCTTTGATGACACAGACATTTTCTCCGTCTAGTGTTCGGGGTATAAGCTATGATTCCGGTCATATATTTTCTTTCAGAGAAAGAAAAAAACATACCGATGTGCTCCAATCGTCTCCCTTCGATGTGCCATCGGATCCAGTACAGCAGAGTGCCCGATGAGTTTGCTGGTGTGCAACGGATCACTCACTTAAAAACAACAAACTCCACTACACAACTTCGCTTTCCAACTGAATTACCGTTGGAATAGCGAGGGGATACTCGATTTCGAGGCCCAACAATGTTAACAATTGGAGGGATGTGAATATGAGAAAATCGTTATTTATTGATATGTTGTTTATTTTACAGAAAACCATTTTAAGCAGAATGGTTGAACACTTGAATTATGTGGAAAAATTCTACACAATAAACTAAAATGATTAGATAGGAATGTGGTATGAAAGTTTTGTGAGGGTTGGTTGTTCAAAAAGCGGGTGGTTCCCAACATGTCAGTATCGTTTGCTCCTTTATTTTTTTATCATATTATTATTTTAAATCAATAGATCGCAAAATGCTTTGCTATAAAGTTTGGTGAGCAATGCATTTAGTACAGTTTGACAATACTTTTGTAAAGCAAAATGGGACGTCACTTTCGTTTAAGTTTATTTTGTAGATTTTTTTACATTTTAAGTTTAAAATCCTTCTGTTTATTATAAAATGAGAAGCGTATTCTGCGATGATAATCTAAACTTGAAACTTCGACAACGGTTAGTCAAATGCTACGTTTGGTCAGTGTGATTGCATGGAGGAGAATCATGGACCCTCAAAGTAAGTAGTATGAACAGACTGGAAGCATTCGAAATGTGGATGCATCGGAGAGTGCTACGGATACCCTGGATGGATATGGTCAGCAACACAAGGGTTCTTCAAAGAGCCAAAGTTGAGAAAGAGTTGCTGACTAATATTAAAATCCGAATGGTGTCCTACTTGGGTCATGTATTTAGAGGAGCAAAGTAAAAATTACTGCACCTGATCATCCAAGGCAAAATAGAAGGCCGAAGAGGTGTTGGCAGGAGGAAAATCTCCTGGCTCCGCAATATGCGTGATTGGACTGGCATAAGGGTCGTTCAAGATCTTTTTCGGGCTTCCGGAGACAAACATATCTACTCTCAAGTGATATTTAACGTTGGGGGGACCTGACATAACACTGAGAAGATGAAGAAGTTTAAAATTTAAACAGGTTGATATTTTTAACCAGTTATTGGATATTATTAAATGTCTTCATTAAAACGTGTGAGTACCACGTGATCCAACCATCAGCGTACTCTATCAATTTCAAAAAATGAAAACCCTCATTGTTTCGCCAGGATTACGGGGATACCACAAAATGCCTTTATCTAGGTCAGTCTTCATCCTGGCTATGTTAGTTCACCACAATCGTCTTTTTGGGATAAAAAACTATGATTATATTAAAAGAAAATTAATTATACAAAAACTCAAATTCTTCCAAAACAGAGGCATTTGTTCTTCATTTTGTCGATTTATTTATATTCACCCTATCTATAATATATTCCCTTTGTGTAACAGAACCCACGCAGCCAACTTGATATCAATGCCTGCATTTCAATGTCTGCAATGCACACGATTCAGGATATTTTTGTAATATTCTAGCTATCTCTACTCAGAGTCGGTGAATATATATTTTCAATTTTATTATGAAATTCTTTGTCCTTTTACTATCCTGAAGTTATGAAATGCAATTATCGGGAATCTTTACCGCTTAATTTCGTCTTCTTTTTGTAGTAAATTCATGGCTTGTTTCTTTTTGGTGTATTCTTAGAGTATGAACTTTCAGTTATTCTAGTCTGGGGAATAGCCAAGGAAATACCCAGCTAGGGAATCCGGGTATCATCCATTCTTGGAACGTGATTCCACTTATTACGTCTTATCTTCCTTCCTCTTCATATGATATCTTCGGTTTCACATATTTTTCTTTATCCTGTATTTCTTATTCTCTTTCTGAATGTTTTAGCAGTTATACATCGCAAGACTTTTATTTCTGATGTTCTAAAGAATGCTTCCGTAATTGCGGTTTTTGATTAAACAAATATTATGCATTTGAAATTTTTTATCCATATTGTTTGTAAAAAAAATGATGAGCAAAATTTCATTTGGATCGAATATAAAAATACGTAATTTAAAAAAAGAGTGTTTTTTTAAACGTCACCAAAAAATGTATAGAAGTTTTCATCAAAGAGGTTTTTACGAATATTTATTATTGAGAAAGTTTGTTCAAACATATAATTTAAACTAAATACCACAAGTATTTTTTATTCTTTTATTCTTTCAAATGAATATATTTTTATGGGTTGAGAAGAGAATGTGCTCTCTAAATGGCGCTATGTACTCGTATAATAAAATGTCATTTTACTATCAGATATTTTTTCTTATCAAGGAGATACTATCAGCAAAAAAAAGTTTATTATTTTTCACGAAACAGCATCACAAAGGTAGATATTCTATAATTTCACGTTTTTTTCAATATTGTAAGAAAAATAGTTTAAAGTAAATAAAACAAAATCACAATATATAACAGAAATAGGAATATCTTAAACAATCGACCTGGAAAATAGAGAACATACGAGATAATAAAAAATAAATGAAAAAAAGGAAACAAAAGAGAGAAGAGAGAGGAGAAGCAAACAAATTTCATCAACGGATACGATTTTATGATACGAGACTAAAAGTGTATTTCAAATTTCATTCTCTTTGTATTTTGCGGTAAATATTCACAATCTCTAAATATAGGGGCTGCATTTTTCCATGCAGGTAAAATCATAAGAGAAGCATCCCCCGGCGATATCTGATGCCAAATGTTTATTCGTACCCACGGATTGTATATTATTGTCTGCGCTCGGTGAGCTATTGAGAACGTTCTAAATGTATGTTATGGTTATAACTGCAATGTGATGTAAACATTTTTTTAAGAAAATGTTTATTTTCATTGAACTTACAAAATATTCGACATTCAGTCGAGGATTTTGGGTTCGATTTCTGTAAGTACCCAAAAAAATATATAATATATACGCCCCAGTCTGGTAAGAAATCTTTTGGTTATGTAACTTGCTTGCACAGACTATACTAGAATTATTGTATCTTTACGTACGGTAGTATTGCCATACGATAGCGAAATGTGAGTTCTTTGCCCATTTTAAAGGCTTTAAATCTGAAAAATTGATCAATTTCTCCTTCCGCCATGCTCTTAATTATGTTCGCAATGCCAGCTTTTATGTTTTAAGCCAGTTGAGCACCAGTTTTTATTTTCGCAATTTGAGAAACACAAATTTAAGGGGCATCATTTTTCTTCTCTCGCATATGTTAGTTACTCTTTCAAAGTCAGATGTTTAGGTTTTTCATCCATTACAGCTTTAAAAACAGCTCAATAGATTTTCTTCAGTCTTCGTAGGAGTCAATATATTGGACACTCCTCCTCGATATAACCAATATTATGGACCATTCTAAATTAGCACAGTGAAAAATAAATGAAACACCACATGTGTAATCCACTTTAAACACTGATACCGTGGCCACACCTTAGAAAATTTGGTAGGTTGAATTATTGAAGGCGCAAGTTTGGATAACTCCCAATGTAGAGATTTCATACTGATGACCGATTATATTGTTTCCACTAGCTTTATGGTGAGATCACATTCACCTCAGGTAATCGTTGCCCCTAGATCCAGAAAAGAAAGAAGTAAGATGTAAATGAACGAAAATTCAACAACAATATGTTAATTTTTCATTCAACTTCCGTGCCTTGTTTAATTGTAAGATGCTCACCATTGTGGATATCCTTATCGTGTACAATGAAGCCCAGAAAACTCAGTAGAAGTAAATCGAAACCACTTCCTCTAAATATGAAGTCAAGGTGTCTTCCTCGGCCTTGTTTGTTATTTATTATAAATCATTACTATATTCTTATCGGGTAAGGCAGAAAGGATAGAACGCCAGACTACATAATTCGCATCTTCTACACTCTGTATAAACCTTCTACGATTTTGCTGACTGTTTTAAACATTCTTTCAAAATATCATTTACTTGATCCAACTTTGGTCTTCTCCTACTGCTCTTTTCTCCTACATTTGCACTACACAGTTTTATATCTTTCTTCATTCATACCCAAACCATTTCAGAGTGCTTTTCATCGTCTTACTCGATACATCAACCTAACGCTCACATGCATTCTTAATCACTTTATTATTCTGGTAAAAATTGTCACTCGATGTATTCTTCTCATTGCACGCATTTTGACTGCATTTGCTCGACTCTTATCAGTATTTTTTAATGTTCACGTT
The DNA here is from genome assembly GCA_949825065.1 of Odontocerum albicorne. Lineage (NCBI taxonomy): Eukaryota > Metazoa > Arthropoda > Insecta > Trichoptera > Odontoceridae > Odontocerum > Odontocerum albicorne. Next base: position 16,027,356 of record OX463859.1, read on the forward strand.
TCACTCTCATAGATCAAAGGTGCTGCTAAAATTTTGTTGTCAATAATAAAGAGTATTTCAAATTGAGCGATTTTTTTAATTAATTTTTTTTAAATTCTTGAATAAAACACACAATTTGCTTTGATTTCAAAAACTTTTTATTGGTCATAGAAGTATAATATATGACATTTAAATACAAAAAACAATATCCGCTAAATGTCCACCTCTTGTAGCTCCACAAATGTCTTGTTAACATTTTCGATGACATTTTGACGTAATTGCGTCTTTAACTCACCAATAACGCGAATATTTTCGTCCTTCAGCTCAGGAATTGATTGGGGGTCATTCTTATAGGCCTGGCTTTTTACGTAACCTCAGAGAAAATAGTCCAACGGTGTCAGATCACATGATCTTGGTAGCCAATTAACATCACCGTTTCCGGAGATTACAATGCATAAAATATTTCAACAATTTAAATATTGTTGTATTGTATACGACTCCATTTTTATAAATGTTCTACATTACACTTCTCAAATGTCACAGATTCCAGGCAAGTTCGTGGCGCCATCTGTGTTTTATCCAAGAATTAAAAAAAAAGCTCAATTTGAAAGACCCTTAAGTTAGTATGCCCATGAGAAGAGTTTGTCCTCTAAACAGCGCTTTATAAAGTGTTATTTTATATTATTATTAAAAAAAAGGTATGTTTTTTCAAATACTGAAACTTTTCATAATCTCGTTAATAAAAACATGTTTCTCATTCTTTATAAGTTTATTTGTAGAGTAATAAAGAATCTCGTGACTACTGTATTATTCATGCAATCTTTATATTTCAGTTACTTTACTAAAAAGGCTTGTTTTGTAAAACGTCAGTTAAACTTCCACTTAGTTCACTCCAGACGCTAAAATTGATTCTAAAGAAAGCTTTGTGATGGAAGAAAATATTTGTATCTTTTTAATAAATGACGCATCTTATTTAATTAAAAAATCGAATTTATGTTTTCGTGTTGTGAAGTTTCATATTTTAATAAATTATAATTAATTATGTTGTTAATCCATTAATTACATAAATAAGTGACAGGCAACAACATTCGTACACGTCTTACAAGAGCGTTTATTGTTACTCGACGAACTCTTTGATGACACTGGTAACCTTTTTTATTAGAATATTTTTTTGCAATTACTAGACTACGGAGGTTGTCATCATTCATTTATTTATTTCAAATAAAGTTTTAAATCTTTCATTTGCAGAGAATGAATGAATCAAGTGTTGTGTCAAGTACTCCAAAAATAATATACTGAAAGAGCGATAAAATGTTTTTAGCTGTTCGTGGGTTTCTTCTTGTTGTTTTAATTTTTGTTGTTTTGTATTTGTGGTTCTGTATATTTTTGTTTTTATTTTTATTCTTATGATTGTGTGCGGTATATTATGCGATGAACATTTTGGTCTTTCTGAAGTGATGATGTGTGAAGAGTTTGATTTCGCATGATGTTTCCAGTTGTAATTGAGTTTCACTGTTTGTCAGGTTGATGAGAACGTGCAACGGGGTTTTGTTTTTGTGTAATCAAAATCGGAAAGAAGTATCGATTTATTCTTTCATGCTAAATACCCTCAGTGAGATACAGGCAATAGCCTAGTTTACTGGGGATACGACAAATGAAAGGCAACAAACCCAGATCCATTAAAATTATATGTCCAAATTAAATTACCTGCTGTTTTTTAGCAAATTATGTATATTTCTTGTCATGTGTAATAATAAATAAATAAATAAATAAAAAATTTATGCTCGCTCCTTAAGATACAATGCATCTATGAAATTAAATTTTCATTGTAATGAAAATGAGAATATTATAAGTATTTATGATTATTAAACAACCATAAATTAGTGTCATTTATTTATGTTTTAGCAGTCTGTCTGGTGACATATATTGTAGGAACGTTTCAAAAGGAATTCAGATTATTTTATCGTCAAATGGTAATTCTTTTGCTTGACAGCTATAATTCCCCTCGTCGTGCCACTAAAGCCTTTCATTTGGAATAATGACTTCAACTTGTGCGATAAATCAAAATGTGAGTAATTAAGTGACAACGCGAGTTACATTCGAGCATTTCTTTGAGAGAAACACATCGCGAGATAAAATAAATTATATTTAACAATTTATTCAGAGAAAGTCTTTATTGCGTTAGATTTAATGTGTAAAATAGTGCTTGTTTTGACCTTGAGTCGATATAAAAGGTTGCAATGAGCAAATGGTTTATTATTCAAATCTAAGTATTGAATTTAAGATAACGGAACCTTTTAAATCTCTCTTCACTTAAAAAAATCCAATCCCTGAATCGGAGGGCCAGATTCAAATCAGCAAATGATGTAATCGTTTTCTTAGGTGATCAAGTAGGATCCAATGGGTTTCTTATTTCCAGAGTCACAGAGTTTCGAAGCTGTTGCTGCATGTTCATACAGCCAGAATCTGGCATAAGATGCCAGGCATATAACTTTATACTTAACAAAAGGGGCATATCTGTAGTATAATTGAATACGTCGGGAATTCTCGGACCAGTAAAAGTAAAGATACAGTGGATATCTATATACAACTTGGTATGCGCTTCGAACTCTTCGAACGTTACTCTTTTTTAATAAAACATATATTCTTTATAAGATTTTTACTGTATTATACTTTTGTTGTATCCAGTACGACATTGTAGATTTATTTTCATGCCTGTTAAAGATACCTTAAGTAAAAACTACGATAAAAATTACATATCATCGGAAATCGAAACCACAACCCCCGGACTGGAAGATGGGCATTTTACCAACTAATGCAGTGAGTTTTACAGTGATTTTAGTTATATCTTTATTTTTTTTAAATAATATATTTTCATATCAATATTTCAGACTGGTTATTTCTTTTTATCTTATTTTTTTTGTGTAATTTGCCCTGTAATTCTCAATGCTCTTAAGAGAGATGTATATTTTCCTACTCAAATCTGGTATTTTTGATTGAATGAAATCTATTGTTTTTTATTTTTATTCCTGTGTTGTATTACATTAGTATTTTATGCATCATATTTTGAAAGATACGTGTCCTGAATTGGTGGCTGTTTTTGGATGATTTTAAAATAATATATTTCGATTAATAATTGTTACTGTGTTATATAAAGGACATTCAAGTGTTGTTTGTTTTATCAATTAATAAATAATTGTGCAAAATACTGCATTGTGTTTATACTTATTTAAAAATATTGCTTTCAAAAATCAAATACACAATTATCTAACGAGCTTTTTGTGAATCAATCTTGAAATGCAAAGACCAGTTCAGACCTTTAGGTTTGGCAAATATAAGGGACGCTGCTCCGCCTTAATCCTCGTTTGAATTGGCGAAAATGCTAATTTTATTTAGATATTGAAACTGAAGTGTTGTTTGATAACCCTAAATTGCTTTAGTTGAGCGAAATTCTCCGTTTACTTTAATATTAACTTTCGTAAATATCAAATTTCCTCCTGTTCTCATCTCTTCGTGATCACTGAATAATTTTAAAATTCTCCTAAATACAGAGATAAGGAATTCTTCGCAATTTGAGAAACGCAAATTATTCAGCAAGAACAAATACTTTCGATTGTTTCCTTGGTTCATTGGAGAGGACCGAATAATACATTTTCTCAGAATTAATAACAAATGATAAGGGAACTTCATCTGTACCAGGTATAGGCAAACTTTTAGGGACATAACTTTTTCAAAGTTTATTTTATTTATTTATTTGCTTTAAACGTGGTTCTAATTTGTACTTGCTACCATATTAAGGGAAAATTATGGTGTATACTGAATTGTCTAACGTGTGGTCACGGTTGCAATACACACGATTTGCATAGGAGTTGAGTTAATTGATTCCTTGCTGTGCTCATGTGAAATGATCCAGACTGTCGGTTATATATTTGAAGCGTGTTCAATATATTCATTAAATGGAGGACTTGATGTTATCCATCGGGCGATAACTGACACTGTAAGCTAAGAAAGTTTAACATCCAACTCTGATAAAGAAACCACACGAAAAAAGTAAAATACTTTAACTCCTGAGAGAGGTTATTTACGTTGTGTCTATGATTTATCCTTCTGTTCTTTACATTTCACATAAAAAAATATTATCATGTGCAGGGTCGCAGAAGCTGGGAGAGATCACATGTACGTTGTAGCGACCAGGTGAAGAGTGTTACGGACCTGCCTTTGCCACAATCTCTGCAGAGAACGGAATGTCGAGAGGACTGGAAAATAATGTGCACGACATACTCGTAATATACTCGTATCAGTTCCAATGTAGTTTACGATCCTCAGCATTTAGGTCACGTTTTTTTATGATTGATAAGACAATGAATAGTAGAAAACCCCATTAATTTCTCCATAATAAATGGGCTCAAAGAGGCATTTCTAAATCTCATATAAATATTGATATCAAATAACGATTGAAGCAGTTGAATGGCTAGAGACTTACAAAATAATCCTGCGGGCATGAATTTAAATATAGTGTTTTATTTTACGATTTCATTTCCAATATTCACATATCAATACTTAAATAATCCTTTTCAATATTTACACTTAACGACACTTACGCGTTGTTCATACAACCCTTAGGTTAAATATAATAAGTATTCGTAAAAAAGGTTTAGTTTGACAAAGAGCTATGTAAAGGAGATCGAAACTCGAGTCACGATTGAAGCAAATTTATTTAACATTTTTTTATTTAATGTGATGATTATTTACGCCATCTTGAATTTAGACTGTTTTCGGTGCCATATTCACGAACTGAACTATTATGCGCTACACTAATCGCACATGGAGTAACCTTGATGAACGGGTTTTTCGATTTTGACATTTTCCATATTTTGTTAGAAAAATTAAGCATTAGTAAATTTTGTAGGCATAACTCAGTCATTCCGCAGGGGAAACTTGAGTAATCATTGCTATTATTTTTAGACTTCATCTTAGCATTTTTTTCTTAAATTGTGTATTATGTTTGATACGATTATATGTGTTTCAAATGAGTGTTCAAATAACATTAAAATATATGACATCGTAGTTTTGCCACTTACCAAGTCAATTTCATCATAATTATCGTAATGCATTTCCACAAAGTAAGGCCTAAAACATTTTGATAAAAAAAACCTTTTTATCATAGCTATGGTTATATTGACCTTCCCCGGAATATGACAGATAAAAAAATAATTTTATTTTTAATAACTATATTTCAACTGTCAAATGATTTTTTTGATATAAATAATTTAAAAAAATAAACAACAAAAAAAATTTGATATTGACATATAATCAGTTTTATACGATAGAAAAAAAAAGTAATGCAATACGAACCCAGCACAACAAAGCAAATCCACACAAGTCATTCGCTTCATCCCGGTAAAAAAACAACTTCTTTTCTTCCCTACTGTAAATAGTCAAACTCCCATGAAAATTCATACAATGTCCACATTGATTGCCATATCTGCGCAGTCTTATTATGCACGATTTGTTCAAATAATAAGTTGAAACTGCTTCAGTGCGTAACGAAAAATTTTGGTTGGTGAGTTTTTTAATTTTTTGAGTGATTTTTTTTAAATTTTACTAAGAACATGTAACATGTCAAACTTAGTAATTATCAATTAAATGTAAAATTTCAATACATTTAATACTATTTGTTAGTAAAGTACACGTAGATTGTCTACTCGTATGTACAAACAGTTTCTTCGTATACACTCATGTTTTACAAAAGCATGCCTCCGTATTGTAATGTAGGACAAGATCTCAATAAATATATTCGGTTCCCTGTAGGCACAAGTCTTTTCTACCAAATCGAGAACACGGTGTAGTAAATAATCCACACTATTGATGTATGGTGCGTGGTATACACTTTGTAATCGAGAAGGCGCACACATATACGGGGACTATGTATACAATGTTTGAAAGGATATCCTAAGGCAAAATGTCGTAAGCTTAACAGCTAGAATAAAATAAATACATAAAAAGGGAATAATTTTATTTCGTTTATTTCAATAGTACTCATCAAAATAAATTTAATCAGACTTATATTTTCGAGAACATAGCCGGGAGACAATATTTTCGGTTTAAGTAATCGAACTTTAAGGTTAAAAAACACTGTACTATGCACAGTAACCAACAGAATCTCTAGGAAACAGACATAAAACCTTTTGTTTTCATACCAATGCGAAAGAAACCTTCAGGCTAGGAAACATATATCTTACCGATTAGACTGAGGAGACTGACTTAATATATTATTGTAAAGAAATAAAGTTAACCTCTTCAGACCTGGTGTCCATTATAATGGACACATTGTTAATATGCATTTAATAAACAGCTTTATGGTATATTTCTATTCCAAATGATAACAAATGAAGTGTAGGATACTGTATTGCCGACCTTAAACGTTTTGGGAGACGTCTATCTTAACTAATACATGTTGCATTAAGTGTAAATAATACACTCACAAGCAACAATATTTTTTTATACCTTAGAATTAATTCAGGTTTGAAGAGGTTAATGGAGCACTAAAACACATATGAGTATACTTTAACTGCACAGCATCAAAATCTGGTAAGATAATAATCCACAATAGTATATTAGTACTTTCTTTGATTTATAGAAATTACACGTGGACGTGTAAAAATAAATTAAGAGCTGAATAAATTATCAAAGAATAAATAAAATAATACATGGAGTTACAATGTATGTCAGAATAAGGAATTAAGTTATGCGAGATGAATGTTAATATAAGGTATTGAGTAAGATGAAAGAGAGCACTGTGATAGTTGAGTAGGTAAATAGAATGAATAAATATATCCTAACAACACAAATACACAATGCAAATGTGAGCGAAATATGTGGTAGAAGACGACAAAGGAAAGTATAATTGGATCGAGTGAATGATATTTTGAAAGCAGGAAATGTAAAAAGTTATAGAAATCGTAAGAGTTGTATGATAAGGTGTATGGATGTAGAGGAGGCGAAATATGTGTCACGATAGAAAAGTCTGTCACTCTGTCCTATATGCCTACCCCACCAGGAAAACGACTTTATGGTTTGTATTAATGTTTCAGTCGAAACGCAGTTCTAAATCGTTTAACGTCAATATTTTTTGGCGTTGCTTGGTTTTTCTTCATAGAACAACAACTCGTTGTTTCCTAAAACAAACATTGTTTTAGTCAAATATACCGTTTGATTTGTGTTCAACCTAAGATTGTTTACACGTGTCATGTTTTTTTCTGTTTATTGTGATTTGTTAAACGTATGTTAACGGTTTTAAAATTGAAAATGTCGCCATAAAACATTTTAGAAATAATATTACAATAATTACCATTCTTGACAGTTTCGACACATTTGAATGCCTAATTTGTCAAAATCTTTGAGTTAAATAGTTATAAGAAATAAACAATCTTTGCTGCTGACAATATTCATCACATCTCATTTCCTTATAATAATAATAATAATGTAGAAATTACAATTTATATAACGCTTTTAGAGGGCAAACTCTGCCTCAAGTCGGGACCCACTATATTATTGTAAGATTAAAAATATTACAAAATAAAATTCATAGTAGTTAAGTGTAAGGGTGAAAAGCAAGTGCCTTCAGTCATGTGGCGTATTTTTCCTGATTTTCTATCATCCTTTCTTCATACTGGCCGTCGACGAACTTGTGTAAATTTGCATTTGTTTTTGTTATTTTTGTGACATATTTTTTTTAATGTTCATCAATTATGTAGATCCTTAATTTTGAAAAAAAAAATCAAATTTATGGTCGTTTGGAAGAAATATTTTCTTGTCCATAATAAACGCACTTTATTATATATTGTACAATAAATAAATAATAAATTGTTACATATCAACTTATTTTACACTGCAATCGTATATATGTGTGGTGAACATATTCCTATATTGCAATAACAAAAACAATAAGCCAACAATGTTCAACTTATTGCACATTAGAAATACGCAGAGAAATGTAATAATTTCTCATCTACAATATTTAAACTGGAACCCTATTTTACAACCATCAGGAATCAAACTCTCAAGTAGAAGAACAAAGTCAAGTGACTTATGTGCTACTCTAAATTCATTCGTACATGCATGCAAACTGTTAGACTTTTCCACTACAACACATATCCTTTGCATCTTCCCTTTATATACAATACGATTTCTCAGACTTTTTACGTTTCTTTCTTTTGAAATATCATTCACTTGACCCAACCATACTTTTCTTGGTTTTCCTCTACATGCTTTTCACTCACATTTGTATTACATATTTGTTTTGTTAGTTATCCATCATTCATTAGTTCTTCATGCCCAAACCGTCTAAAATAACTTTTTTTCATATTCGTAAATTCTCATTTGTTCGTAAAAACAGGATGTATTTGACTCTTTTTAGTCTTTTCCATGTCCACGTATCACTCCCATACAACACAGTTAGTACTAAAATAATGTTGTGAACTATTATCATATATTGGTACAGTTTGATATCGTCTGACAAAAGTTCGAGTATACTCGTAAATATTTTTGTGCCCTATTGGCTTTATTTCCTATCGCTCCACGTCGTTCAATAGCTCTCGTTACTTTCAAATCATCTTTAAAAATATTATCTCAACTTTTCATTTTTTACCCGTATAATGCATTCACCTTTATTTCGAACTTTTTATCACCTTGCAACATTCATTCATGGAACTTTCAATAAATTTAGATTAACAAAATAAACCATAAAGTTTATTTATTTGCTCAACAAACATCATTTGAATTGTGTTACGGTCACTGAGTAAAGGCTTAAAACGAGCTAATATATACTGAGAGTATTTTAAAAAAGAAATTTAAAATTCTTTTAAGGTAGAAATAAGAAATAAGATCCTTCAAATAATATTGCGGGGAATAAGTATTGTATTGTTTTACACTTTTCTTGTATACAGTACAACCTAACGAGTTTATTGCCATGTAGTAAACTCATCCAACTAAGCAGAAATATGTTAATTAGGTCTTATGTGAAAACCAGACAGGAATCTTTTTAAAAAAATATGGGTTCCAGCGGGATTTGAACTCGAAACCTCCGGGCTGGGAGACAGGTTTCTTACCAACTAGGCCACGAAGATTCTCAGGTAGACAAAGTGTCCAATATACAATCAAGACACATTTCTTAGCCGAAGAACTTAAAGGAGTCGTTTCATTACGTTACCATATTTTTTTCTTTATTCTGTAAGAAAATATATATTACCTTATTCATATTAAAATGCGTTCTATATGCATAATTTATATCTTAAAATAACCTTGTTCAAACTTCTGATAGATGACTCTTTTTTCAACTTTTTCCCTTAACACTCTGAAGTATATATTTTATTTTTAATGAGTAAAATTTACCGTCGGCTGAACTCGCTTCGCCCAACTTGTGAAATATTTAAGTTTTCTTGGGAGATGAAGACCTTTATTTTCTGGTGAAACTTTTAATCATCGTCCCTAAGTCGTGCCAAGATCGCCGAGTTTGGCAAAGCCCGAATATAATATTGTTATTTTCTTTTTATTGTCGAAACAGACGCTAAATGAAGCAGTCACCGAGTTTATATTTCGGCCGAATTTTTTAAAAGTATTTACACTTTTTTTTTCGAGGATACCATAAAAGCATTTCTTGCCTTATTTTTTTTAATAAAGTTCTAGTTTCAATTTTGCTAAATCTGTGAAACAAATAAATAAATAATGAAAAATTTGGGAATAAAAATAAAACACGTTTTGTTAAATAAAACATGTTTTACTACCACGATATTTTTTAAGCATTCACAATGTGCATTTTAACACTAACTGTTTTCTCGGTGAGTTAGTTTAACTGCATTTTGGTCAGCTCCTTAAAAATTAAACCGATTCACCTGAAGAGTATACAGCATGTTTTAATATGCTACAGTATGTTTTAATATGCTACAGTATGTATTAGGATGCAGTATGCACTAGCATACAATATGTTTTAGGATACAGTGTGCACTAGGATACAATATGTTTTACGATACAGTATGTACTCGTATAAGGACACAGTATGTATTAGGATACATAATGTATTATTTAATTTAATTTCGATCATGCAATGACAGAATTATTTACGTATTGAAGTGAAGTTCTTTTTCTTTTGTATTGTAAAGATTGGCCTGTCGTTGCCGTTTCCAGGGGGTACCCCGCGGAGGCTCTTTACCTGAAGCATCGACTACCTCTTCAGGTGCGATAGTTGCTCAATTAAATGTGGGTTTGATGACATTCTACAGATCAGCGGTGTTGCCTTCGTAAAGCATTGAGGAGACATATTGCCGATACGATGAAGAAGAAGAACAATCCTTTGCATGGCAACACACTTCACCTTAGTTTACTCATACTCGTTTGCGTTTCACGTGGCGCACTTGTGGAACGAACTACCAAGATTTATCAGATGTGCACCATCATTCAAGGTATAATGGAAAAAATAATACACTATTTAAAATATTTTTAAATCACTATTCTCCTTTCTTTCCCTTCTTTATGCTAGAACTAATTCCTTCCATACAATCCTAACATCGGTGTAGTTTTGTTCCGATTCTGTGAATATGTATTCCGTCAATTATGAATTTCCACAAAATAAAGCTTGAACTGCATCGAACTAAATATATTTAATTGCTTTTTTTATTAAACTGTGGTTTATTTTTGAAATATACTCATATTTGACAAATGTTTGTAATTAGTTTGAATATGTTATTTTGAATACAGTATTTCTGATTTGTCACAAAAAAGGAATGCTGATATTTTTGGGAATTTATCTGATCATTTTTTCGTATGGTATCACACCTTTCATATCCGCATTTGTAAAAAAGTAATTCCGATGAGCTCAGTTAAAAAAAGTCATGTGCCCATCAACCTAGTTAATAACTTCATAACGCCCAATAGACTGGGATAGTGAGAAATATTCAAAATATTTATTAAACAGCTTAAAAGCGTTTATCTAAATATGTTCATCCACTTTCATATTTTATGATTATATCATGTAACAGAAGATTTACAAAGGTTTCTTTGTAGTTCGTCTTCTGTTGCTAAGTTTTCTTATCAAATATAATTATATAAACGTTTACAGATGTGGAAAAGCACCTTTTCCTATTGTCAAAAGCACTACTTGCGTATTCTTACACTGAAGTCATATGTTTTTACTTTGTAATATTTTTTAATCTTTCCATAATGGTGAATTCGAATTTTGAGTTAGAGCGCCTTTGAGTACACACTGTTTATTAAACGGCACTTTATAAATGATTATTATATTATTTATTTTACCGCTTACTTTTACAAGTACAGCTCAGTCATAGTTAAATCAGACGAGTGACATTTATCCATCATGCTATGTCTACGGACATCTCCAGAGTCAAGTTCAAATTACTCATTTATTATTTTTTAATTGATGTTATCGGTCCATCGCTTCTTTGGGTGACCTTTTTTTCAGGGATCTCTATTCTCAGCATTTAGTTTTCTACATAGTCAACGGGTTTTTTTTGTACATATCCATACCGCCGAATCCTGTCCTCTCACAATTTCAGCAACCTTCAGCGTACCTCTCAAACACTCATTCTTTATTTTGTTTTTCTTGGTCACACCTCAAATTCATCGCATCCTGAGCATTTCAGTAGCATGTCATATCTGCTCTTAGGTTAAGCAGTTGACAATCACTCAGTTCTTTACAAGAATATGATTGGTCTTATGACGCTTTGATAATTTTTTTCCTTAAGTTTCATGGGCATTATTTTATCCCATATTACTGGAGCTACCTGTCACCATTAACATCATACTTGTTTTGTTCTGCTGGTCAAATTATATTCATTTCGTCTTTCAATGTGCGGCCTCAGATCTTTGAAGGTTTTTTCTATGTGTAACGATAAGATCCAATGAACTCGTGAAGTAAAACTCTTAAATCCAGTAGTGGACGCTTCTGTTCTGCTATGCAGAAAGTTAATTTGTTTTAAGTTACATTACAGAAAGTTAAAGATTTGTTTTAAGTTACATTTAAGTTAACAAGTTATTTTCTTTCTCGAATTTATCTTCATTGTCAAAGTATTTTTTTCTTAATATTTTCTTCCCCTGTTTTTATTTAAAAACATAAATTGTTATATAACATTTGCAGTAGGCGGGCCAGATATGATACCAAAGTACAGCCGTAGACGCAGAAAGGCGTCAGTTCCAGTAATGACAGTTTGAGCTGGTTTTTATGGGCCCAGATGGCGGTTTCTGTGCCAAAATCCAAAATCTTTCGAGGCTTGAAATGAAAAAGAAAGAAATAAATGGATCTAGAGTTCGAATGGTTTCTTTTTCTTTATTTTCTGCTTTTCCATATTGGTTCTATGTAAATAAGTGGTGAGATTATTTAAAAAAAATAGTGATCAAATAAATGACAAGATTTGAACACAGCTCATTGTAATCAAATGTTACCTTTTTTGTTTAATAAAAAAACTTTCTACCCAAACTGGATGGTATGTGCCACCGAACTAAAGTCATTATGCATTACGAGTATACCATTCAATTTAAAGTTTTAACTGATGGTGTGAAAATTCAACAATCGATATTTAACGGTTACCGAAGAAAGAAGAAATGTATTATTCATTAGCGCCAGTAAAGATGTGGCTTAAGTAAATCAAGTCTGTCTCGCAAAGAACAACCGAAAAATACATGGCCTTTAGTTTCATCATCCAGACCACACTCGCAGACGGGATTTTCCACAATACCCATTATATAAAGGTGACTAGTCACCATGCAGTGTCCATCCGCATACGACACATGAAAGACACTTCTATCTTGTTCATTCTTATTATATTAAACCATAGTTTCAAAGGGATAGATTGTTGGATTGATTTATATCTAGAGCCCTTATTTACACCCATCGGTGCCATGTATCACGTTTAATTTTATTTAAAAGATCACACACGTTTCCTTTGCTAAGGAATCAGCACATTAATTACAAGTGATAACAATATGTGAAGGAATCTAAGTTTGATACCAATGGAGTGTGAAGGAAAAAAACTCTATTTTTTTTAATTAAAATAAAAACCATTTACATGTGAAATAATATCTCAAATTAATGTATTAAAACTAGAAATGCAATAATACCAAGTTCTTTATTTATTAGAAATAAGCTTTAGATCTATTGTAATATTATTTATTCATTCGTATGATACTCCTCGACATTCAAATTAATAATACCGGCATATTGAAGAGCGTGACTACGAGATAGTTTCTCTTTAAACCCCTATAATCAAACCTTCGGGTTAAGAACCATCGGAGTATTCAAGTAACATGCAGTTCAACGTCAGCCGTGTTAGATCGCACACATACAGGCAACAACACTCGTACATACATGCCTAGAACGTGCAACTTTTGCTATCAAATGAACTCATTAACTCACTTGCCAGACTGGAATCCCTTGATTTAACTTGCCTTTGGTGTATTGTAGTTTCATCGGAGCCCTTGGATGCAATGCCTATGCCCTTTCAAATAGGCCACGAAATATTTCAAGGTTATAAGTTTAATAAGCAGTCTGGATGTGAAATTAATTGGAGGGTATACCTATAGATAATTCATAGACATTTTTCGTAGTAATCTTGCTTTAAGTAAGAAGTCAAAATAATTAATACTGTACCATGAAAAACAAAGCGGATAAAATGCCAATGAGACTCACTCAAGTGTGTCTTTACTTACTCTTTATTTGTTATTCTTAAAAGGCTAAAGAGTTTTTGGAGTTGCTGTGAGAATTCTCCGATAATTTCTTAAGTTGCTTATTGTACTATTAGGTAGGATTACAATTGATTAAGATGGAAATAAGACATATAAATACTTTTCCTGGAACAGTATTCCAAAAGTCTTAATGCTGGTCAAGAATGCTTATAATAATGCTATTTTTTTAACTAATATGAGAACTAGAAACCACTTTTTAAGAATGTATTATATGTGAAATAAAAATAAATATATTTCCACTATTTTTTCCCCTCTGGGTCAAAATACCAAACACACTTCGTATGAAATGTGTATGGCATCATTAAACAACATAAATTAATGCATAAACAAAATGGATGTTTCAAGTAATATGAAAAAAAAATATCCAGCTGTTGTCTTTTTTTAGGTTTGTGGGTAGAATTAATACACCGCGATCGATATCGAACGAGTAATTTTTCTCAATCGGTAATAAACAATACATAAAACAGTTGTGAATACAAATATGTGTAGAGTAAGACCATAAAGAGAATTCTGAGATAGTATAAGGCACGTGAAACGGATGCACAAAGACGAAAAAATATATAATGCAAATTTAAGTGGAAGGTTTGGAAGTGCAAGACCAAGTGAATGATCAAGTGAGTGTAGATGAGGCCAAATATGTACAGTACCCGGCGGTAAGTAATATACATCGGACTTAAACTCCAAACGTATGAATGACAGACACGACGCTCTGCAAACCTGAAGTTAGCCGATTATGGCCGACAGTCTTTCTTGAGAAAGAGTATGTTGTATGTCGAAATGTTAAGTATGACGCTCTATTTTTTCTGCCAACTCCAACAGGAAATCGGCGTGGTGGTACGTATGTGTATCTATGTATATATAGTGTTTTAAAAAATAATTTAGTAGGCCACCACTATGTCATTGTCTGAATACAGTTATTCAGTAGGCCACCACTACGTCATTGTCTGAATACAGTTATTAAAAAAAATACACCTAACATAAATATTTTGTAAATATGAGGCCAGAAAGCGTTAAAAGAATTACATATTAAATGTCTATATGAAAGCTCGCACAATGATACCTCGCTTAACAAATGCGATAAACATTACTACGAGACACTTCGTTTTTGGAGGTGAAATTAAAATAGAATATGGATGTATTCTAAGGTTACGAAAATAATACATTAAATAAAAACAAAAATCTATTTTATATTAAAATTTCAAAAAATAATTTTAAAAAATCCAAATTATTTAATTTTGTCAAATGTATCAATATCTAGCTGTGATTGCTCTTTTTTGTTTTCTTTCAATGAATGACAACGTGAATACATTAATAGATATCGCTTTTCCACAATTTTCAGCAAATCATGGATATTTTCACTTAAAACATTGAGAACGTTAGTTAATTCGAATAGTTAAAAGGTCTTATCTTATTAACATATTTTCTACGATTTCATCGTATTCTCTTTCATGTTCAATGGTATTTTTATTGATCAGTTTTTTCAAGTCCTCAATTGATGGACCATCAGTTTCGCTTTTCAATCGATTTGTATTTTCTTTTACATCAACTTATTAAAAACTAGTTATGCGAGCCATTTGTACAGCTTTGTCAGTAAATTATGAGACGCTCATTTTTGCTTCTTCTGATACATTTGCCCACATTCTGTGTTAAATATCAGTGAAACATTTCTATCTGACTTGGTTTGTACGATGCAGCTTTGCAAATATTTAATTAGTCTAAATTAAAACACTGTTGAATCCATTTGAAAATATTTAACGTATTTAACCCAACCAGTTTCAAGTCATATGTGACTCATTTTCAGGGGTATTCCGAACAAACTAACGTAAGTTAGTTCAATACGCATACATAACTTAGAACTAGTTAGGTTAATTAATAATACATTTTCAAGCGGATTAAACAGTGTTGCAATTTTTAATTATATTTGATTAAACATTAATTTCCACAGCGTTTACGCTAAAATTCAAGAAATATTAAGTCTTAATTAGCTTAGTAGTATCAAAACTTTATAGCGAAAGGATTCGTTAACCGAGGTATTACTGTATCAGAATATTCCCACTGAGACGTGGGAAACTAGATTAGAGTCAGCTGAATGATTGATGGCAATAGATTATTTCTACAATGTGATTTTCGTGTTCCACTGTTTTTCTCTGTTTCTGTTCTCCGATTCGTGTTCTAGAAATAGATCTCGCTCTAAATAACCCACCACATCACTGGAAATGGGAAACTTTGTATGGAATCAGTGCCAATGGTGGCTAAGGTTTAATTTGCCACCAAAACTTATCTGTCACGATATTTGACGGCGTGTGAAGTTGTTGATTGACGTATTGGATCTATTCGGATCGAATGTGTTAGTTTGATATTCAATCTACGCCATATAACGTGGTGAGCTTCAGTGACTTGTATGAATCATTATAGACCCTGCATGATCCTGGTTGCATCGGGAATAAGAAATACGGTTTTTTACAAACAAAAAGAAACATGGCATTGTTTGACTTTTTTTTATTTATTCCAGTACTTTTTTAAATCAATTTGAATAGTGAAATCTCAAAAATCTACCGAAATATTCATTTATGCGCATTTTAGCTTGTGACGTAACAACACCTAATAAAATTTGTTCATACATCCGATTTAAAAAAAAAACCAACTTTGCGTTGTTTGTTATGGTATTTACGTTTTCCGTGCGTTTTTATTTATTTTTTTACTGTAAAGTGCATTAGTTAGCCATCGCGAATAAAACTCATTGTACATGTTTAGCTTATCATGTCGCGTTTAGTGAAATAGTTTGTATTTAAATTTTTTATTGCATTGTATTCTTTAATATTTTTGTCGTATGCATTTTAAGACGTAACGTAAGGTATTCAGATCTATTATATTTATATTCAACAAGCAAGTCAAAATCGACTATGAATTAAAAGCTAATTTAAAGTCTAACAGTGTGATGAGCTTGAGCTGTCCACAGCCCACATGATATCAGTTATCATAAGTATTTTATAATACTTCCGTTATGTGGAGTATAACCTGGTGGGTTGATTGCTATAAATAGTAACCCGTTCTATTAAACTAAAATGGTGTTAATGAGGCCTTATGTTAAAAACAGACTGGAACCGTTTTTTTAAATAAATTGGTTTTGAATGAGAATAAGATGCATAACCCATGGTTAGGAAGATAGGCTTCTTACCAACTAGGTCACGTATGTCATCAATATACATACATTTAATAATAATTTATATAGCACCGTAAATGATAGCTTATAAGAAAACCATTTATATAGCACCGATAATTAGCAGATTCTCCTTCAGGGCGCTGTAACTCGCACCCACATTTATATAGCACCGATAATTCGCAGATTCTCCTTCAGGGCGCTGTAACTCGCACCCACATTTATATAGTACCGATAATTAGCAGATTCTCCTTCAGGGCGCTGTAACTCGCACCCACATTTATATAGCACCGATAATTAGCAGATTCTCCTTCAGGGCGCTGTAACTCGCACCCACATTTATATAGCACCGATAATTAGCAGATTCTCCTTCAGGGCGCTGTAACTCGCACCCACATTTATATAGCACCGATAATTAGCAGATTCTCCTTCAGGGCGCTGTAACTCGCACCCACATTTATATAGCACCGATAATTAGCAGATTCTCCTTCAGGGCGCTGTAACTCGCACCCACTATTATTGACAGATTATAAAATAAATATTTATACGTCGAGAGTAAGAATAGGAAGGTAGTAAGTAGTACAGGCTATTAGATTAAGAATTACCCCGCATTTGTATGTGCTTAGAAAAACATATTTGGCAAGAAAACTGCAGAAAGCTTACCAAGATAATACAAACTTCCAAGAAATCTTTCGATATGTGATAGAAACACGTTTGGCTTTAGGTGGATTTTAGTGTATGTGTTTAACGTAAACTATAATTATTACACCAATAAAGGAATTTGAAACTAAAATACAACAAAAGACAACTGTCACTCAGGTTTAGCACTTGTGAATATTGTCAATAGACAAACTCTTTTACAAAACTGTATATGTGATAAATATTTTTTAAAAAAAAAAGGTGGTTTATGGTGATTTCAATGGTAATAAGAGGAATGAAATACACGATGGTGTAATAATATACATACATAAGATCACTGAGAAAGACCGCACACAAATGGCCTTGTTAGCATTATAGAAGCAATAGAATTATAGGCAAAGTGCAAACACTGGATGAATACAAATTAAGCAGAAAATATATGGTTTCCTCTATTTCTGTTTAACGGCCTCTTAAATGCTGATAATTCTCGTATTTTTTGTTTAAATAGGGTTGAAATATAATTTTAGACAGTAAAAATTTAATTCAATAAGTAACTAACTAAATAATTTTAAGGTGATACTTTGCTACTTTTAGGTGAGCAGTGAACGTGTCAAAAATATTTTTTTATTCGCTTCTTTCACTCCTAAGAGATTTAAACACATTTCTAATTTATAGTTTTATTATTGGTAAACAAACTTATTTTTTTAATGTTATGTTTATTTAAGCTTACAAAAAATCAGTGTATGAGTTTTTGCTTTAAAAAAACCAACTTTACGTTTTTTTTCACAACTTAAATATTTTGTGTGTTTTTTAGATCGTACATTTTAAGACATCTTTAAAACTGGGTCGAGTTTACGACCTTTTGGAGTCGTGTTTAAAAGCGACTTTAACGAGATATATAAAGTGTTTCTGTTTGAGCAGATCATTTAAGTTTCCTTCTTTAAAATAACAAAGCCAAACTATTTATTTCGTTGCTCTTATCAGACATCTAATGAAAAGTTGATATTCAAGGATGAAAGTTCCACTGTAAAAGTCAACCTGGTTTCTTGATTATTTGGATTTACTTTATTAAATGATGTTATTCTGAGAAAACTGTTTAAGATTACCATTGTTTTATAATAATGAATGAATTAAAGATATGAATATAATTTTCTCGAAACCAGACTTGAAAATAGTATTTTCATTTATATTTTTAATACATTTTGGAAAACTCTATCGTGCTCAAATTTGTCATCTAATTTCAGCCCCCAATTATTTTTGAAATAATACAAACCATTATTAACGTAAAATAATATGTTTGGACAATTGCCCCGTATTGTTAACTTTTCATTTGCATTTCATATTAATTCTTTGAATATACCATTTTATAAACATGAATTGTTTCAAGTAGAATCTGTATGAAAACAAGTCTTGTTTTATCACTACTTTTATAAATGAATTAATTTTAATTATTATTGTTTGAATTTATTGACTTGAATTTTACCACGTTTTTAATTTTCCGTGCTGTATTACAAATACGAAGATACTTAGAGGAGCAAAGTACAAATTATTGCACCTGATCATCCAAGGCAAAATAGAGGGTCGAAGAGGTGTTGGCAGGAGGCCAATCTCCTGGATCCGCGATATACGTGATTGGACTGGTATAAGGAGCGTTGGGGATCTTTTTCGGGCTGCCGGGGACAAAGATGCCTACTCTCATGTAATATTTAACGTTGGGGTGACCTGACATGACACTGGGAAGAAGAAATATTACAAATTGGCATTTTCACGAATCATAATTTAAAAGACCTTTGCATCCTAAAACGCTATTTTTGTTTTCGAAAATATTAATAGCTATCTTTTGCTGTGTGATTGTTATTGTGATGATATGTGGTGTGTCATGGACACTTAAGTGTCATTTATATTAATTATAAATCAATAAACAGTTTCTCACTTTATCTTACTAAAATATTTAATGATATGAAATGTAAATGAAGCTTAGTATTTGACGCTGAAATGTTAATTGAATTGCAATAGAACCCCAAAAACAAATATTTCACAAAAGGTTTTAATGTTTTTTTTTTCATGTCATAAATTTGTAAAATTTTCATTGAAGATATAAAAATAACTCACCAACAAGCCTTATAATTTTTAAAATAGCATTGTAATACAATATATTAATTGAAAATTTGTATTGTTGTTTTAATACAACATGGCAGGTTTATTGTCTAATTCTTCCAATCAATCAGAAAAATGTTTAAAAGGCCTTTAGTGAAAACTAGACTAAAATTCTTTTAAAAAAAGTCTTACCAACGGAAATCAAACATGTAACCCCGATTTAGATTACAGGCGTCTTAACTCATGAACCTAATTTTTAAGAATATTATTTAGAAAATAAAATTGAGCCCATCTATCCTGTCGTGTAGCTCATGACTGAGCATCGTGACTCCCATGATAGCCTCTGTCGACTCTATCCATATCTGTACTCTGCGCCTCGAAGGGTAGTCCAGTTGCATCTTTCACTTGATTACATATTCAACGTACTACAGAAAAAAATCTCGTTCGGTCACTCGAATTTAGTCGATATACGTTGAACATATTTTACAATATGTTCAACTTATAATGACTAAATTAGTTGTTTTTACTCTTCCCAATTTTAACTTAATATAAAAAAATACTAATAGAACCAAAGAGTAGAGTACAGATCATAAGGGCTGAAAGTTCAACATTCGAAATGGGGCAGAAGACTGATGACGTACTTAAAACAGGGGGCGAGTGTAGATGTTACATCCATTAAGCAAAAATTACTTAATTTACGTTAAATTACACGTGAAAATCATGCTTATGATCCGCGCAGTAAAGTGCTTTTTCCTTTACTTTTAATATCGCGTTAAAAGGTTTATGGACAAATTTGGACTTAACCATTGAATTCGAAAAGGTATTAAGTTCGTATTGTTGAGATACCAGAATAGATTTTATCGCAAACTTACTTATGGGAGGTTTTTATTTACACGCGTTAGAGGAAAAGGTTTATGCTATACATTTGCTCACAATTGTTGGAAGGAAAATATATGTCGCCTTTTAACAGGCAATAAAGTAAAGTGCCACGCATAGGGTGTTGGATGCGAAGCTCGCATCACACCATCCCTATTGGACTTTCGCGTGTTACAGGGAAGGACTGTTTGAAATTTATTATTACTAAATTATATGACTGCGTTATTACCAATAGTTTTGACTTTGCATTCTGCCTGAACAAAACTTTTTTTTTAATTCCGTCTCTTTTGCTTCGATGGATCAACATGTATTTTTTTTATTAACTCACTTAATGTCAAAGCAAAAACACGCAATATGTAAAATCGCTAAATCTGCTATTTGGGAAGTATACTTTTAGTCGACGGAAAGGTGAAACAAGATATTGAATGGATAAATCAGTGGGAAACTCGAACCGAATAATATCAAAATCTGCAAAGATGATATTCTACAACAGTATTGTAGTACTAACTGTAGTTAAATGTGGTTGTAGAAAATGACTGAAGCGGTGGCTAGTCTCGAGGTGAGTTGGTGCGCTGAACCGGAGAAATAATTCGCATTAATTAAATCACATATTCGCAAACATGACTTCCAAAAATGTTAAATATTTGTATAGATTAAATATGTATAAGAATACTGACAAATACTCGTAGTACGAGTATTTTTATTTAAGTGAAAATTCCAAAAAAAATAATGTAAAATTTAAAAAAATATTCCTTTCAAATTGACCGGCCAAGTTTGCTTATACTACCAGAGCGATCTCCAATGCGGAAATGCAGATTCATATAGGGCAGACAGAGACATACAGTAAACCGTGAGACAGCGATATTTCATATTTGCTCAGCGTTTCGAGGTGCGTTGGTGCTCAGCGCACCAACGCACCCCGAGACCAGCCGCCGCTACAGTTGAATAAATATGTAGAAAGATGTGCATTGAGAAGAACATATAGGATAACAATATATAACTTAATACGCAAAGTCATGTGTGAATTCTTGGCTTATTTATTAAGTATGATGAAGAAAGTACTCTCGGGTAGTTTGGGTATATAAAACAAATTAAAGAAGAAATACGAACATACATAAAAAAGTGTAAATGTGGGTGAAAGGCGTTGTAGAGGAAAACTAAGGAAAGTTTGGTTGAACCTAGCGAACGATACATTTCGAGAAGGTAATTTAAAAGCCAGAGAAATCGTAAGAGATGTACAAATGTATGGACGGGAAATATGGTATGTGTCGTGATACGTAAATATGCTGTTTGCCCCTCTCTGCCTACCTCTACAGGAAGACGACGTGATGGCATTTTGTACCCATATTATCAATGTTCTACTTTAGGTGCGATTTGCCGTGTATTTTTTATACCTATATAATATACGCAATGATCTATTTTTGATGCTATATTCAACACCTTCTTTTGCAATCCCATATGATAATGTTTTATGTCTGATGCTATATTTAACATCTTTTTTTGTTATCCCATATGATGTTTTATGTCTGATGCTTTATTCAAAATCTTATTTTGCTATCCCATATGATAATGTTTTATGTCTGATGCTACATTCAACATCTTTTTTTTCTATATCATATGACAATGGTTTTTTTCTGATGTTTTATTTCATATTATTTTGGTATTACCTTTTTGTCAGAGGGCTCTTTGTGATTTAACTTAACACATCGGCCTTAAGTTCACATCTATCCCTAATCATCACATTCCGTACTCTGTCATATTCTTCGCAGTGCACGCATTTCTACAATATGTTTTATTAAATATATAACAAAGAAAAATATGGAATATAGCATCTGAAATGGAACATTTATCATATTGTATAGGTATAGTAAAAAATATGTATGAAATATAACGCCTGAAAAAGAAACATGCTTCCCATTTATTCACTGTGTATTGTATTTGTGTGTCAACACATACTCGTATATGCATAAACTCCATAATAGTGTTTTGGTGCCAACTTTGATGTATGGGAGTGAAAAGTGAACATGGAAAATGATTGATAGGAACTGAATAGATGCTGTAGAAATGTGTACATTGAAAAGATTACACGAAGGGACAATATATGACAGAATACATAATGAAGTGATTAGAAATGAATGTGAACTTAGGTCTGATATAATGAGTAAGATAAAGAAGAGCATATTGAGATGGTTTGGGCATGTAGAACGAATGAAAAAAGTACTAAAAAAACAAATTTATTTTAAAAATGTAAGTGTAAGTGTAAGAGAGGCATATGAGAGGAAGACCAAGGAAAGTATGGTTGGATCAAGTAAATAATATTTTAAAACGTAGAAAGTCAGAGAGATCGTAGAAGTTGTATAAGAAGGTGTAAGTATGTGTAGGGGCTAAGGAAGTGTTAAAAATGATGATATGTACTCGTATGCATGCAAAAAGACCCAAATCAAATTAGACCTCTTCTAAGATTATTGAGGATATATCTCGCCGCTTTCTATTTATTGGCATCCGCCAGCCTATGATAGAATTGATCGATGCAGACCATAAAGTTCAACGCAATATTTTCTTGAAGCGATACCAAATTTGTAAAAATATTAAATTTAATCAAATAAATACACAAAAAAACTTTAATCGTCACTAGGAAAAGCGTGGTGCTAATTTATAGTCACTTCTTCTTGAGGCCCTTTAGTGTTTCAGCAGCCAATCACGATTTTATATTGATACTTAAGAACGTGTTTGTGGTTTTCCCCAGGCCTCCATATCTCTTGGCACGTCGTTGGAATTAGTTTAGCACACTCAGAACTCACCACTTAATTGCAGTCCACAATTCCTTTGGATCGTCTAAGGGTCAGGTCGTAAAATGTTCACTGTTCTTCAAAAACCTTTTGGAATGTGAAGAGTTAAATTGGATTTTGGATTGGAAAACATCGTCTCTAAAATTAACTTGGGTAAGCTCGTCATAAATAATAACATGATCAGTGCTGACATGGAAGACTATAAGATATTTTTATTGTTAGAATTCTTTATAATTACTTATTAACTTTGGTATCACTTAAATTTTTTTTTATCACGTTTAAGGTGTATTGTCGTTTGAATTGTTTTTTATGTTGTTTATAGTTAAGGCATTAACGTTGTGGAGGTTTAAAGACATTGTAATTTATTTTTAACAAACACTGTTTATTCCACTTTTTTATGACGGTATAACCCTACCGGTTTCAAGGCTTTCACCTCATCTTCAGTCTTGTTTACGCTCCCCTGAAGATGAGGTGAAAGCCTTGAAACCGGTAGGGTTATACCGTCATAAAAAAGTGGAATAAACAGTGTTTGTTAAAAATAAATTACAATTGTTTTTTATTCTTTATTTACTACAACCCGATGAATTTCTACCCACCAGATACAAATGTGTTAAATATGCCTTAAATTAATATTTTAGTCAACTAATGGGAATCAAACCCTTTACTTCCGGATCGGAAGACAGGCGTCTGTCTTAACAACTAGGTTATGGAGATTCTCAATGTGCTATTAACTATATTTTATCTCTCTGAATATGTAAGGGATTGTCTTAAACTTTTTAGTTTAAGTCTTGTCCTTCGTCTGCAGATTATATTTGTCTGCAGATTACGTTTTGTGGTACTGAGATGATAATCGAGTCAATAATTTCAAAGGGTATCTCCACTCAGTCTTATATTGGTTCATTCTCCAACAGGTTAGCTACTCTGATCTAATGGCGTCAA
Source organism: Odontocerum albicorne (assembly GCA_949825065.1). Classification (NCBI taxonomy): domain Eukaryota; kingdom Metazoa; phylum Arthropoda; class Insecta; order Trichoptera; family Odontoceridae; genus Odontocerum; species Odontocerum albicorne. Next base: position 16,051,590 of record OX463859.1, read on the forward strand.
AAATAGTTTTCTGTAAAACTTCTTGCAAGTAGCTAGGTTATTTGCATTATATACCTAAAGCCATTTGGTACTTAAGAATATTAACTGCGTTGCGTAATTATCGTTCTTCCATGACGTTAGACCTGAAGTCCTCGTCGTTACTGTTATTGTCACACTCGGGTGTGTCGCCACCGAACGAACTGATATGTCTTAAAAATCCATTATCCGCTTTTGATTCTTCCCATATGTGCTGATTATAGTCGAATCATCGATGATATTAAAGGTAAACCCTATAAGAATGATTGTGAGCCAATCTGCAAATGGAAGACGCTGGTGCGCCTATTAGTTACCTACGTAACGTTACATTTCAGCAAACACGGTATTAACAGATCAAACCCAAAAAACCGACGGTAAAGTGATCAATGTTGCAAGACGGTCGTCAAATTTAATCATCTGCTGTCTTTCGTGTTTGGAAGATTTTTATCGCTGTTTTAAATTGCTTAACACTTGCCTTTCTGTGATTAAAAACTCCGCCAGCCACAGTGCTGGACGCTAAGCGTCCAGTAAAAAATGTATATTTTAAATTAAAATTTTGCAAAATCTGCTAGGCTATTTTTTGTAATGAGCTATAAACCATTTTACTATGTATTAAAACGTCGAATAATCAAATAAAATATTAGTCCTGGTCACTCGCTACCCATCACAGGGTGGCAAGTGTTAATTTTCCTTGCTCATGAGCTACTTTTTTCTTGTTATGATTTCAATGCTGAGGAACATGAAACACATATTGTGCATAATCATTTGATATTCTTGGAAACAATAGCGCGGTGGTTTTCGATTGCCTTCCGCACCGCAATAGAAGTTATAGTAGTTATATATACGAGTATGTTTTATTTATTGTGAACCCTGCTGCCAGCACATAGTATTTTGAGGTGTAGTACTATGTTCTATGAGGTGTAGTACAATGAAAGTAATTTGGATAGGAATAAGGATTAGGATAGGAAAAAAACAGGAGCAGAAGTATCCAGCCTCTATACCCCTCCACTATGTTTAGCCTGCCTACACAGTTTCTGTAGTGTTGCTGCTGTCTGTGCACTGACAGCCACTTGGAGCTAGAAGTATAGAGGTTGAGATGTAAGTGAACCAGGTATTTCTAGGGGGCTCTAGACTGAAGGTATTACGGCTTAACGTCTCGTTACATCCATCTCACTCATGAGCTACATAAAATATTAATTCAGATATTATATGATCTAAGAGTTCAACCAGTCTGGAAATGTTGTATAAATGGATGTCAAATAATGACGAAGAATGATACCTTCAATGAGGTTTGTTTTACAAATTTCGAGGTATTTTAAGAGGCTCTAGTAAGTGGTATTTTACTGTTCTTTTATGTTGAAAAATTACTTACTTTCCTAAATGACCGGTGGGCACATCACAGCAAGTCCTGGGAGTGGTCAGCCGAGTTAATGAAAGGACTCCTGGGAGTTACGATCGAAAGATTAATGATAGAACCTCATTGAGGCTTCCAACTTCTGCAATTAGTTACAAATTACTTTAAACTTTCCACCACATTTATTCTCTTTTACGACTCAAAACGATCATTGTTTTTTTTATGGATAATAAACGCCATTAAGAATATTTGAACAACCTAATTTTAAAAATTGCATCAGGGTTCTGTGTACCCGTTAATTCTGAACCACAATACAAAAACTATGTCATACAAATAAAAAAAATGTTCGAATTAATGACAACTTTTGTGTCTTAGTGGGTAGAATGCTTGAATTACGACCCTATGAATTTCGGGTTCGGTTCTTGATAGGACTAAAAAAAGCTTTGAATAAAAAAAAAAAATTTCAAACTTCTAGTATTTGAAAAAAACCCATATCAAAATTAGAAAACCAGGTTATATCCAATAAAGCAAAATAATATTTCACGACAAATATCGTATTTTTGTAATATAGTATGTTTCAAGAAACATACGATAATATTTTTTGGTAACAGTATTCGAATTATATGCGCACAAGTTAAATAATTTGACGACCTGGATTCCATCTCGGACTATTTTAACAACTTACATTTAAAACTTATTATCAGTTATTTTATCAGTTACAACTTTTTTTATATTGTATCCCACTTGTAAAGTATAATCTGACTAACTTATTCACTTTTACCAAAAAAATATTGAAATGTGTGCATACAGCATTTGTCTTCAATAATACAACTGCGAATCTTAACGTACTTCGACCATATTACCAAATGGAAATAAATTGTAGAAAAAAGAAGGGTACAGATCACGAAGCATTATCAGATCATTAATGCGATGGAGTGACTTGGTAAGAAATGCAACCAACAATTGAAATGTGTGCATACAGCATTTGTCTTCAATAATACAACTGCGAATCTTAACGTACTTCGACCATATTACCAAATGGAAATAAATTGTAGAAAAAAGAAGGGTACAGATCACGAAGCATTATCACAGATCATTAATGCGATGGAGTGACTTGGTAAGAAATGCAACCAACAACCGTTTAATGAAGATGTTATCGACCGTGAAAATACAAGCGTATCACAGTGCGGGAAAGTTGCTCATGAAATCAGGTCCAAAGTGATTTACTTACAAGGGCACGTTCACGCGCATGAGCCACGCTAGTGTGTATTTGTGAGCCAATCACGGTCAGGCACCCACGCGCACAGGTTGAGCGCACTCATCGTGAGCTGCGCTGTGTTGGTTTTTGTCCGTGCTCAAAGGTGATCCAGTATGTGCTCAATGCACACTAGTGACAGTTGCATCTGTTATTAATAAATTCTTTCAAAGTTTTTTGTTGATGTGATTACGTACTATTTTGGTCGCCCTTATCCAAGAGAAAGACAGTGAAATAAAAAAAGATTTTGCGTTACAATTAATCTGCGAAGAGAGACATTTATCTTTATATTGTTTTTCGATTATGTGGGAATATAACTGTATATTATTACATCGTGTATTAAAATTATGTACATGTATATTGTATATTGAAAGGGAGTTTCTGATAATTGTTAATGTTTCTTGAATGTGTTGATTCCTAACATACCTTTATTTATAGCGAATGATGTACAAGTATTGCCAGAATGTTTTTAAATAAAACGTTTTCAAAACATTTTAACGTTATTACTTTTAGTTCGATTTTCGAAGGCGATTCAGTTTTTTTTTTTAGATTTTTCTAAATAAAGTGAGCCAATTTTGTTCATTAAGTTGATTATATTACATGTTTATAAGTTTGAAGCCACGTTTTTTTTTAACAATTTTCGTTAATATTTAAGTAGGGTTGGTTTTGACATTTCATCGTCAAGTTGGGTATCCCACACATCACTAAATAACTTTTTTATATTGGACCTTCTGGCCTGAAAGTTTTATAAACAATTTTTCTATGTATCATATATCGAAGTAATCAGTGGCGCAGCGCTCAAAGTGGACGACTAATTTCGTGATGTGTGATAACAAAAAATACTTTTTTATATTAGATGTATATGAGACAAAAAGGGGTTTGTAGGACGTAAAATGTATGAACAACTTTAACTGGAATTTTTTGCCTTTGAATATAAATTCTTCCATTCCACCCGTGTTCACTTTAGCAATATTTTTCTATAATCGACCATCGCTTATTCCTTTTTATTATTGTACTTGTAGTTAAAGGACTATATAAAATTGTAGATGCCGAAGCTATACGTATATTATGTGGATACGTCATGCTTCGACCGAATGCTTTAGTCACCTAGTAATTGTAGGAGTTGACTCCATTAAGCACTGAGTCGTTCGTTCAGCCAAAGTTTTTCAAATAATTTACACGAACTTACTGTAGAGAACAAACGAATAAGCGTCTCACGAGCGTAATCGTGCTTTTATCAGTACATGGCTCAATGATCAATATTTCTCTCTAAAGAGCATAAATAATATAAAAAAGCTTAATTCTTGCATTCAATGTGAATATTTTAAGAAAATCGTGGATTAATAAATATTCTTTGTAGTTATATCCGTCTGATTTTAGATGAAGGTTAAACTTGCCTGATCGTCTTTCAACGTTTTGTTATGTGAACCTTACCGAATTAAAAATTTGTGTTTGTTGTTCACTGAACCAGCATTTGTTCATTGAATTAGCACTTCGTACACGCAGCATCCGTTCAAAATATGAGCTTAAAAATGGTGTAAATTTATTGGTTTCATTAGAGGTCATTCAAAAGATGTTAATTGAGTGAAACCTTGAGAATATTTGATGGCATAAATAAACTTAAGATTTTGAATTTTTTCTTTGTTATGGAAATCAACCGAGAAATCCTTATCTAGAATCAACCTATTTCATAATTTATTGTTTGTTTTTATGGTATTTAAACACTTCATTATGCAATGTATAATTTGGCGGGATTATTATCATAAGGCAATCTCCATCAATTAACCAGATTGTTTTTAGCAAAATGATTTCTAGTGTTCAGTGAAAGATTTATGATGCATAAAGGCTTCATAGAATGATTATTAAATACGGAATAGTAAAAGACAGGAATTATTTAACGATTTAAATAAACTGTGTTGTTATTAATATTGTGTTGGCAACGTGTGGTATTATGATTTGATATCTGTTTCATTCTTAATATTTTGGTTTAAATTAATTATGTAAAAAAAAAATTGTTTTTCGTATATTCTGTCGAACCTAATGTGTTGGTTCACTAATGGTTCTTATTTTTTTATTTTTTTTTTGTATAAGATACATTGTACCGTTTAATAATAAACAAATATATATCATAAATAACAATTGCACATGCGGCCAGGAGGTAGGAGGAGATATTGGGAATAGGGTCAGTAGGGGAACCAAAAAAAAAGTTACGTTACTGAAAGGAAATAAAGTGCTTTGTGACTCGTCATATATGATATTAAAGTTTTTCATAACAAAATACTTTCTTATTGTGATGTTAGGACAAAGAAATAATTTTATAAATACACTGACTGTTAAATCGATACCACCAAGTTCCGCGAATATTCTATGTATTATATATATACGTTACCATAATCGCTTTACAAGATGTATTGTAAGGGTGGATTTGCGGAAAGTGCCACCACTTGGAAAGTGATTGATCCAATTAGCAAAATTGTTTCTCTAGAAGACTAATCAATATTCATTGATTCTAATACGTATATATATATATATATAATTATTCAAAACATACATATCTTACAAAGTTGTGCCTTAACAAGGTTACTGGAGCAACAATAACCTGATGGTTTCGATCAAGTTTAGAAGATTTGAACGTGTTGAGCGGATATGTGATGAAATATTGACTAAAAAAATTTACAATGCAAACATTAATGGGAGTTTTGGTAGAGAAACACTGAGAAACTTTTACTAAGAAAAAGGGAATGAAATTTCGAAAACATCAAGAAAAACAATTCTATGGGATTTGATTCATGGATGTGGATTATATGGATGTGGATTCTATGGATGTGGATTCTATGGATGTGGATTCTATGGATGTGGATTCTATGGGTGTGGATTCTATGCATTCTATGGATGTGGAACAGGCGAAGGAATTATATAGTGATAAGAATTTTTGGCACCCTGGTTTCTCCGTCTTCCCCAACAATTACAAGAAAAAAAATTCTTGTAAGACTAAACAAGAAGGTACTAACTCTTTGTTGTGGCGGTTAATGATGAAATGGGAGGAGCTGTCGATACAAAGAAAAGGTTATCATTGCAGCTACCCCAACTTTCTGGATAAATAGATAGAGAGAGGGTAGTGTATATATATATATTTTAATATGTCTACAAATAGCATTGTCGTAAACGCACAGTTGAACATTTTATTATACCTTTTTTAAATCTTTTTTGACGGTAGATTAACGAAATTTTTCATTATTTTACTCTACTAGTTTTACTCTCAGTAAATTAAAAACAAGAATATTTATTTTGAAAATATTTTTATATTCAAGAACAAACAAAATTGAAAATACAATAAAAATACCTTGAGAAGATTTATTACTGCTAAAGAGAACAAACATACACGTTTTTTTTTCGTTCCATGAAAACAAGGCTTACGAGCATATATTATTTGAATTCCATTTAAATTATATTTTAAAAATATTAAACATCAGTTTTTAGGGATTTTAATGCTCAATTAAGTTTAAAAAATATATGCTTTCATTATTGTTTAAATTAAAAATGATTTAGTTTTATTTAAATTTCTATTATCCCTTTAAAATATCGTAATATATTAACAAACCGAATTGTATTGGATTACCAAGATACTGTTGTACTTCAGATGTGTTTGTTCACTGTCATTTGATAGTTTTCTGAGGCAACGCATATGGATGTAAATAAATAATATATAAATATAGGTTTATTGGTAGCTACATACTATGTAAATGAAATAACATATGTATCTCACAATAATATAGAACTTTTAAGTTAGAAGCTATAAAAAACAGTCTAGAAGCTATAAAAAAGAACATTTAAGTTAGAAGCTATGAAAATAAAAAAAATAAAGTTAGAAGCTATAAAAAGCTCATCTCATAACATTCTCCGTGTCAAAGTATACCACCATCTATAGAGAGCGAGCCCGGCCGCAAAGACATCAGATGTTTTTCAGCCCACATTCTATGTATGAGCGAGTAATGCTTATTTGTCAAGAGTTTTTGAAAATCAACAATTTATCCTGCATCATTAGAAAAAACGATAAGTAACATGACAAATATGTAAAGCTACACTAAGTGAAATAATAGCAGTTATAAAAAATAAAAATAAATTTATGTAGCTCTGTGTTTTTTTTTAAAATTGCTTATATATTTTTTTGATATGATGAGTATTTCACGCACTTGCAGTTACTGGACTGAAATTATTATTTTTAATAGAATATTTTTCATTGAAATGAAATTATTATTTAAATATTTCCGATTTGTTTCCCAATTTCGGTTTTATCTATGCTGAGAAAAAAATATTTTTATTTGGCAGCACTACAACCGTTCTAATTTTAAATTTAATTTTCAAACATCTGATGGGCGGATCTTCACTGAATTTATGATTTCTATTGGTCCGATTGCCAGAAGCGATAATTATCATTCTCTTTTGAAAAATTTTCGCGCGTCAGATAGCAGCGCGCTGTCAAGTGGGACTTTTAATGAAAATTTCTTCATTTCAAATTTTTTTCCCAATAAGGGACATGACAACGTTTTTTTTTTTGAATGGTTCAATTTCACTCTGAAAAATAATTACAATATCTACGGATTCGCTTTTTGTTAATGTTAAAATATTCCGTTCACTTTTTATTTACATTTTTCGACAACACTTTGTTAGTTTTTACAATGGTGTGTGAATTTATTTCGTGTTCATCTCTCTTTATCACCAAAAGGCTTTGATGGATTTTGTCAATATCCATTTTTCGTGAATGACTTCGTTGTTCGCGTATTCATTTAAATGCAATTCAAATTTTAATTGCAATTTTTCGCTTCTATGGACATTTTTCCACTGTAAAGTTTATTTTAAATATTAATTATAATATATCGAATAAATTGTTAAAAAAGATTCTGATTGATTGAAAGAGATACGTATTTAGCAATCAAACCACCAAATTATGTATTACACAATGAAGGGTTTAAATAAAATAAAATTGTGGAAGTTTAAAGACATTGTAATTTGTTTTATAAAACACTGTTTATTCCACTTTATGTAACGGTATAACCTTACCGGTATCAAGGCTTTCACCTCATCATCAGAGTCTTCTTCGTACTCCCCTGATGATGAGGGGAAGGCCTTGAAACCGGTAACGTTATATCGTTCCATAAAGTGGAATAAACATTGTTTAAAAAAACATTTTTAAACTATATTATTATGTCGCATAAATATAGCGTTTATTAATAAATAAGTTAACCTTTTAAAAATCAGTCAATTGGCATTTTTTATGTTTATCAAAATATGCGATAATACTCGTATATAAACACTTCATATATACACTACGCTTGGTCTCAAGCCGAATGTGTTACTTTCACATATCATAAGATCTTCAAAGGTTTTTTAACATCTTATAGTTTCTTATAGTTCGTCTTCTATTGGAAAGTTTTCGCCAGTTTGATGCGAGGAACTATCCAATCTAATGACCTTAGCCACTAACTCTCTATTCTTACACTCGACTTTTTTTATCTTACAATAGTTTTTATTTGCCAATAATAGGGGTTTCGACTCCCTAATTAGAGCGCCCTTGACAAGAGTCTTCTCGCTAAATTGCTCTACATAAACTATCGCATTATTATTATTGTTTTATTGAACCATTCAAGTTATATAGTAAACAATGAATGTTTAATACTATATAATACAGAACATGGTGAGAAACACATGCAGATTTCGGACTGAAAAACATCTTGGATCCCTCGCGGTTGAATTCATCATCCTATTGTTGGGGGTGTATCTCAGATAAGAGGATAGAAGGAGATGAGTTTTAACCTTTTGAAAGCTTCCTTCTCACATGTTTTTTAATTTTCTGTAACTTGAACATGTACGAGTATGTGTATAATTTCAGGAAATATATACTTTATACTATTATATATTACTAACAATAAACTAATTGTTTGTTTATTTGTTTGAAAAATATAATTTATGATCTTTGATTTAAAAAAAAATAACTTGTATCTTTGTTTCCTACCAAAAATGTTTTTTAAACATACAGATGAGGCGAAATCACTAATAAAACGATCGAAGCCACCACTTTTCAATCTTAACACACAATTTATTTTCTTTTTGTGACATTTTTAATTTTTCAATTGTAGTAGGCTTGATTTCTTAGCGGTGCTAAATAAATTGTCGTTACATTATAATTACTACAGAAACAAATTTATATTTTATAAAATATTTTAATATGAATTACCACAAAGTTATAGCCGAAATCTTTGATGAAGGGTAATAATTAAACGTAACGTGTGCGGAAGTTAGGATCCAAAGCTCTTGAAATATTCTATCATTAAAGGAATTGTTTTGAAGTGAATTAAATTCAATAAAATTATGTAACATTTTACCTTATACAAGGTGGAAATCTGTCAATTATAGATCAATCCTGTGGTTTGTATAACGTAATTGTTAGTTGGAGTGTCCTATGAAAATTCTATTGAAATGGGTAGCTCGTAGGAAGAGAAAACCGTGTGATGGATGGTCTTTGTGTTGTTTAGTAGTTCAAAACTAATTAGGCTTTCTGGATGAAATGGTTTATTAATTACCTTCAACGGACTCTGTGTACCCGAGAGAATATACATAATTATATAACTTACTTATTCATCTCCATAGCATTTACTTGGTTTTTTTCAGTATTTTTCTACGCTCAAGATTCACTTCCAAACATCAACGTGGGCACTTGAATATTTTTGTGTAGGTATCTAAATATTTAATACAAAATTTCATGACATGAATAAAAAATAAAAAGTAATCTAAAATGCCCTGGCTCGTTAGAAATCTCACGAGAATATTAATGGGCCGTTAATTAATAACTCTCACGAGGAGGAAGATATATCATGAGTTTGATGTAAACATTCAGCAAACTTCTGACTGCATAATTAATGAGACTCTGACTGCGCTTTGCTGCAACAAAATAGACCAAAGTTTCTCGTGCAAGAAAACACCTTGCACCTTGCTTATAACTTCGTCATACTTGTGAGTGACTCTTTTGTGCTTGGGACAAAGAAACAACAATTCAAAACTTTTATATATAGCATTCTTGTTTATCCACTTGACGTTAGTCTAAAACTAAAAGTCAACCAAAACTTTTTATATCATCAAAAGGGGGTTAAGGGAAGTGTTTAATCTCACTAAGACACCTATTTGTCCCATTCTTTTTTTCAGGTTAACGATAACAAACTATCTGGCCTAGTTGGTAAGAGATCTGAATTCCAACCCGAGGGATATGGGTTCAATTTTCGTTGGAACTCGGATTTTTCAAAAAAGCATTCCTTTCTGAATTTTACTTAAGGCATGATAAACATATTTTAAGTTGGTTGGAAGAGATTTCCAAATAGCAACAAACTTGCCAGGTTGTACTGTATACAACGAAAGTGTAAAATAATACAATATGTCTTTTAAAATACATAAATATATATATATATATATAT